>JADDOH010012306.1:0-80848 GCA_016648135.1 Agrypnia vestita
TGCCTATCCTTCTATGAAACAGAGGGATGATTTAGTTAGTTAGTTAGCTTATTAATTGTGTTGGAAATTTGGAGGATTGAGGAAAATTGAGCTTTCAGAAAGATTAGAGGAAAATAAGGATACAGAGGCATGTTGCGGAGTCAATCTTGGTTAATGTGTGAGCGTCTGCAGGTCTTAAGAACAGTTAAATTGATAAGAGTTGAAAGGCGTGCTTAGGATGCATACTGACTTAATTTAAGTTAAATTACAAAAGTTGGTTCAACTATATCCACTAATTTGCCAGGTACATTCGCCGGAACCGTCAATTTCTCTGAACCGTGCCCCACACAGAAACTGTATAAATTAATAAATAATATGATTTTTACTGTAAAAATGGAGACGTCCCTGAATGAAAAAACATGGAGCAAATCTAATAAGACTAACGCCGGCCGCACACTGGATGCGTTTTCGTACAAAATTGAGTAGTACGTATACGTACGAATACGCAAGTACATTCATGACCTTCGAAGTAGTATAGAACATCGCACACTGTACACGATTTAGTAGTGCGTGTTCGCACGTATAGATGCGACGTCCGACACGATCCGGATTTGTTCGGAAATTTTTGCGATTTCGTACGATGGATATTGAAAAATTTGTCAATTTGATACATGACAAATGTTTGTGGGACCAAAGTGATTCAACTATGTGACCATCAGCACAGATCACGACGGAGGATCTCTAAAGAACTAAAAATACCTGTAAGTTAAATAATTTTGTGTAATGAAGATGAGGTATAAGTATGTACTTCGAAGAAAAAACTTTTAAATATTTCTCCGATGTTATGAGCTCTCGATGCACTTTGATTCTCCCCAGCATTTGTGAATCTATTAGATAGATAGTCATGAAATTTGTCATTATTTAAGTCTGCTATAATAGAGTTTTCCAGAAGATACAGATTATTCATTTGGCACAAACGTTATTGGAGAAATGCGCAAAGTAACTGATCGTGACCAACGCAAGACGCAATCAATATGCGCGCTCAATACGTACGAAAATAATCGTACGAATACGTACGTAATAATTCGTATCCAAAGTGCGGCTGGCCTAACAAGGGTGATATAACTCAGCTGGAAAAGCAATTAACCAGCAATCGAAAGATCCTTGGGGCAGCTCTGTTTTTAAGTTGGTAAGAACAACGAATTGTTTGAATAATCGCAACTTAGCGTTAAAACACGAATATATGATTTTGTAGCACAAATAAAATTTAACGGCATTTGCAAATAATATTTTCGTGGCGAGTAAAACAGGTAAATTACTCCACCCAGCTGTCCTCAACATGTGTGGATACGGTAGCCATGGCAGCGAAAATAATGACAAAATAATAACCGTGAATGGTTGAAATCAAACAGTCGCAATTATAATATTTATCATGTTGACAGTGAAAATTACCTCTGGTCAAACATGACTGATATATACAATAAATTATACGTTTATTGTAGGAGTCGTAAGAATGGTAATTTTATTCAGACAAAAATAGAGTGTTGTTGTATTCGGTGCAGAGATATTCAATTATTTTTTAAGGCCAAAAACTAAGGGATACCCTCCATATCCACAAATCTTCTTCAATGCACTTTTAATTATTTTGTGTGAAAAATAATCTTCGATTGACAGGTGACTAAAAGTTTCTTGGAAATAAAGTAAGTCCTAAACCCTTAAATTTTTGTCTTTTTAAAAAATATATTGTTTTATTTTCGTAGAAAGCAATAATTTTATGTTAAGACATAGAAGATTAAATAAAACAATATAACTTCATATTAAACTACGAGCTTTATTAAATACTAATAATAACAATAATTTATTTTGTTTCATTCAATCAAATATATTGTTTTGTTTGCATGAAAAGATTATGCAACAGCTTTGAAGCATTTATTTTACACGAGGCATTCGAAGACTCGAAAGACTAGTTTTCATGAAGTTTTAGACATCTTCAATATCTTGTAAGTTAAACATTTTTCAATACTTTACACATGTTTATTCTTTTAGCTAAGAGACAAGCGAGATGAAGCGTTAGCAGGCGGACAAGCTGATTAAATAAAAGTTGGGAATTACTGGTTGGCGTTTTTTATGCACAATTTTTTAGTATCAATTATTTTTTCTTCTGAAAGAAAACATTGATATATGCTATAAAAAGTGTTTACTCTTTTGAATAAAAAAGTAACGCGAAAAATCTTGAAGAATATTTGATCGATTTGCACTTATTTCATAAGAGGGGTAAAACATTCGGCTTTTTTATTAAATAATTCATCTTATGTCTTCTAAGAAATTCTGTAATTTCTGTAATTATTTGTCAATATTATAATAATATATACAGGGAATACTTATATACACATAACTTGTACCATTTTGATTTTTTTTTATCATTTTTTTGTGTTCTTCCGAGAAAAGTCAACAATATTTGGGGGAAAATATAAAGGTATAAAAGCAAAGGCAATACCCAAAAAATTAAAAGAAAAATAATGTGCAGTCACCGAGGATCACTAATTTAGAAAGTACTGAATTGGAAATTTAAAAGGAAATATAGCTGTATCCCTTCTAAAATCATATTTGCTAATAAAAGCAAAGAGAGTAATATCCACTTGAATCAATCAACCCCCAAGTATGGGTCATTTGGAAAATTGGCCGCTGAATATTAAAAATAAAGATGTCAATTTTTGATCATACCGAAGACATATCAAATTATGTAAATTGAAAAAAAGCAATGTACATTTTTTAAGGCTAGGTTTCTATTTATACACGTATTGTGACGCGAAGTGGGCACTTGGTGAAATTCTAATATGATACAAGATTCCAGATATCAACTTCACACCGGCACAATTTGCAAAGATCATCCAAAAAACAAGAGAGTATAGATTTTTAATCACATATTTAACTATCCAAAACGAAAAATTCAACACCATACTTTAATTTTATTCGGGAAGGTTTTGCGAATCAAAAAAAGTGTCGATTAACAGTAAATAAAATTTATTACAATTAATTAGAAACAATATTAACAATAAAATTGGGTAATAACAATAATTAACGCAGATTAGTTTGGCACATACTAGAAACATATGTTTTTAATTACGCGTCCACGAACTTCTCAAATCAACAAATAATAAAACGGGGAATTTATTACAATTTACAACCAAAATTTAAACCTATCACAATACAAAAATCTGGTCAAATCGGCGCTACGAATTTAACTTGCACATCAAATTCGTGGTTCTTATGATCAAATACTACATTTTGTCAGCTCAAACCTAGCATTTCTGCTTCTAGCAGACTTCTATCGGGTTTAACATTGCTCCATGCAAAAATTACGAACTGGCGTCAAGCGGTCCGACTCATGTAATCCATGTATGTATCTCATGTAACTCATGTAAAACCCGATGTAAGTGTGCATCAACTTGTAACATGGCGACCAAAACCCTCATGAGAGCTACAGCCGCAGTTTCCAGTTTAAGATTTCACATCTCCATGTATTTGTGACATCTCATCTCGTCTCGTCTACGCAACGGAATGGAAAAAGTCCAAAATTTAATTGATATGCAGCTGCACTGCGCAAATCACACCCACATTACAAAAATATGCAATAAAATATATTAATTCCATTCCACTCCAATTCCAACTATTAATCCATATTTGAGCATTTAAAATTATATAATTACCGAAGGGGCCAGATAGAAAGATTTAATGAATGCTATCTGTACGGCAATATAGCGCGTTCATATTTTTACTTTGATATTTAATTAGACATAATATTTATCATGTCACAATATATAAAATGAAAACTGAGGTTTTAAAAACTTTTTCCAATACTATGTTGGTTGCATAGATCTCAGAGAATTTTCCTTGAGTGATGACAAGTTTTTTATATTTATCTCAAAAATACCTCAGCGGGTATAGCTGTCTCTGCTTTTATTCCCGTCATGTAGGGGACACGTTATTAAAATCTCAATATGTACATACTGAAAAGTAACTATTTCACACATTTTTTTAATATTACTGTGGTTTTTTGTTTCGCAGAAATATAAAACGATACATATTTCAAACATTTATTTTATTTTAATTACTGCATATTACTCTTTCAAACACTCAGTGCCTTATCGGGGAAGTTTCCGAAAAAAACATTACTACAGAAAATGTATTATTTTACAGGTACAGATATTTAATAAAATATTGTCACATATGTTAATAAGTTGTACGATATTTTGGGGCTGTGAGTTGAAAATCTCTGCCTGGAGTGAGCGAACGAGGTCAGCAATTAAAAGACGCTTATATCACAAAATACGGAAACAAGATATTGTAATAATTTTATTTAAATTTTTTCGTGGAAATGTACCTAAATTACTCTCAACGCAGTCGAAAACCAGCGTGATAAGTGACCAAACGTGTCAAAAAAACCTTTGAATCAAAGACCTTAGAGAGTATATAAACATGTCAGAGCTGAGAAGTTTAGTTTTTGGAAGTATAGCATTATGTTTTATATGTATGGTTAAATCCAGCGGTGTTGAAGTAATGTTACAACATATAAACCCTAAAAATAAATTAAACACAGCGACTTGTGTTCAGAATATTATAGTAAAATACGCAGCCCGCAAGGCAGAGCAAGAGTTTAGAGGAAATGTGGCCCAAATTAAAACTGGTGCTGCTATGACTACTCGACAGAACCTCCTGGAGAAAGTACACACCAACAGTAAAATATCTGTGTTCCTAAAAAACTCCAAGAAAAAGATAAACCATACGAGAAATATGTATGATCTATCGGATACGTACATTCTTCTCATGGACCACGCGATGGACATCAATATTGATATGTCAAACCTCGCCGAGCAGCCAGACTGGAATCCCCAAGCTAAGTTCTTCATCATCATGGATAAGACAGATCTTCCAGCAACAGACATCGTGAGGATATTCAACACGTTAAGAATTTACAGAGTTTTTGACTCTTTCGTAATAACGACGAGCAGTGAGGACAGTAGGGTGGAATCGTTCACTTGGTTTCCTTACCACGGAAGTTATTGCGGAGACTCATGCGAAGAGGCCGTCCGGTTAGACGTGTGTACTGACGGCTTGATGAAGCAAGTGAATCCACTGCAGGCGAAAATTCCATCTAACCTGCACAGATGTCCTCTCAACTTGCTGGCCATCGTCTGCGAACCGTACGTGATGCCAGCAGTTATGGAGAACAAATCTTCCAAAGAAGTCAATAAAGGCATAGAAATTACTCTCTTCGAGGTGATTACGGAACATTTAAACATGACAATTGAAATCAAATCGATATTTTCTTACGATGATGGAACTACAGATTTCGACTATGTCACGTTCGTGGAAAACGAAGAGACGGATATCGTCGTCGGAAGTTTATTTCCGAAACTTTGGTCTAGATCATACGACACGATGCAGTACTATTTACAGGATCACCTCGCTTGGTGTGTTCCTTCAGCTTCAGCGGAGTCTTTGTTGGAAAATTTACAAAGCACTTTCTCAGTGCAAGCGTGGGCACTCATTGTTGGTTCAGCTTTGATTGTGAGTATGATTACACAGTACCTCATAGTTCTAGACGACTCTGCTAAATCATTATGGCCCTTTTCCACGTTCTTCATCGTTTGCTCGATGCTGTTGGGCAACATCAGCAGACTCCAGTCCAGACGTACAATGTTCAGATTACTGTTCACAGGGTGGTTGGTTTTGTGCATGATAACGAACGTGATTATTCAGTGCTCACTCAGTAGTTCCCTCATTCAACCGAAAAAAAAGGGGCAAATAAACACAGAAAATGAAATACTTGCATCTGATTTGGATTTCGGTGGTCATTCAGTTCACATCAATAACATTGCTAGAACGGAAGAAAACAACGATTTCTTCAACAACTACGTCCGCTGTTCTCCCATACACGCCTGCATCATGAAAGTCGTCAAGGGCGGTTTCGCCATCATCGCTCCACAAAGTTACATGACCTACCACCAGGAGGTTTTGATGAACAAGTCCATTGTTCCAGTTATGCACTGCATGAAAAGGGATTACTTCGAAACGTATTCCCCCATGATTATGACTTGGAAGAATTTTCCGCTTCGCAGAAAAATGCAAAAGATTATAAGCAGAATTTTCGAAAGTGGTCTCTTGTTCAAGTGGTATTACAAAATCATCTCTTACAAGCCGAGTTCGTCTTATAACATCCCTCAAGAATCCGGCCCTGATGGTTTAAACTTTGCGGAAGCGTGGAATATAATAGTTATTTATTTATTCGCCGTTGCCGCGAGCTTTTTTGTTTTTGTATCTGAAGTGTTAATTTTTAAATTTATGAAATTTAGGATTGCTGTGTTGAAATAAAAATCTTAATTAAAAAAAAATACATTTAATTTTTAGGCTGCACGTGTTATTAAAATGTTTATTATTATGAACAGTCTATCCAAATTTATAACTCCCCTATGTCGATCCATCCGTGGGGTATAGCAATAAAAAACAAAAATATGATAAGGGCTATCCAAGGCTACCAGGTAAATTGCGCCAAACAATGCAGGTATTTTCGTTGATTTAGTTTATTCTAAATATGTGACTTACATTAGTTTTTAAATATAAATTTATTATTAGATAATAATGTGAAATTTTGATAATAATTATACGTATAATATATATGCCGGTACATATTTTTAACAATGTAAAGTGTAATAATTATTGCTTGTTATTTATTTATTTAATTAATACACGGTACAACGTACCATTAAAGAAAAAATATATACAAACATGTTTAGATTGATAGGTAATAATAAAAAAAGAAGATTAGGTATAATTCTATCAAAAACAATTAATAAAGTGATATATAAAAAAAATAAAACATTACTTAACAAAAAGTATAACAAAATTACATCAAATGAAATAATAGTTATCAAATCAAATATGAATGTCAACAATCAATAAAACTACAACAAATTAAAATAATTATGTCTGAAATTAAAGAAGCAACAAAATTACAACAAAATGAAATAATTGTAAACAAATCAAATCTAAAAATCAAGAAGCAATAAAAATGACAGTAAAATAAAATGAAATGTAAAATTCAAAAATCTAAAAACAAGAGATAGACATGACATCAATAAACAATTATAAATGACCGAATTCGTCCAGAAGAGCTTTCTTGTAGGCGGCTAGTGTTTCCGAAAAACATCCGATAGGTAGCCATACTCGTTTCCTAACCTATGGAGCCTTCTAATAGGTGAGCTATAGAGATAATTTACACTAACATTGTCACAATGAAATGATATACTTTGTCTAGTGCTCCTGGAAGGGATGTGATAAAAAATTAGCTGCGTTAGTTCTGAACTGTTGTAATAATTATTTACGATTTTATACAGTAATACGAGGTCAGCAATTTTCCTTCTATCGGATAATCTATTTAGTTTAATTAGAGACAATAGAAAATTATAATTTATGTCCATTATTGGTATGTGTAATTTAAAATTAACAACTCTCAAAAATTTGTGCTGCACTCGCTCAATATTATTGGAGTGAACAGTATAATGTGGAGACCATACAGGAGAATTAGATTCTAATTGAGTTCGTACTAGAGACGTATATAATAATTTAATGGAATTTATAGTGTTAAAGTCTTTTGTAAGCCTCAAAATAAATCCTAGCATCTTCAACGCATTATTAGTGATATTGTCAATATGTGGAATAAATGTTAGTTTCTCATCAAATATCACACCTAGATCTCTTACAATTTTGACTCTTTCAAGAGGAATGTCATTTAATGTATACGTAAAATAGAGGGGATTTTTTATTTTAAAAAAGGTGATTACTTGGCATTTTTGAATAT
Source organism: Agrypnia vestita (assembly GCA_016648135.1). Lineage (NCBI taxonomy): Eukaryota > Metazoa > Arthropoda > Insecta > Trichoptera > Phryganeidae > Agrypnia > Agrypnia vestita. The sequence continues at coordinate 7,841 of JADDOH010012306.1, forward strand.
TCAAATAAAGTTGGGTTAACATTACACCATTTGATAAGTGCATTTAAATTATTCTGCAATACCAAACAATCTTCTATGCTTATGCTACGACACTCGTCTATATTGGTATTTACATTGCGATTGCCATTAAGAAAAATATTAAAACAATGATTATAAAGGTTCATTTACGTGGTTTAGGCCCGGTTGTGTCAAGCAGTGGCGTGCAGTGGGTGTAAACATAGGTAATGCTGTGACCAAAACTAAACAGGGTGTAATAGAGCTAGTCCACAATATCTATATCGAAAATGTTAAAGCAACCGTGACCTTATGGATAGTTATGGAGTTATGCAATATGAAAGTTTGCATTTTTTATCAATATTATTTCTTACTTATTTTTTACAAAACGTTGAAATACCGTTACATAAACTTATATCGATTACGAAAAATTTATTCGATTCTATAAAAGTTAAATAAAATAATGAAAACCTTGAAAAAATTTCAATTGGAATGCTTTCCAATTGGAATTGGAAGGGCCATTCTCAAATACTTGATTAATTATCTGATCGTGCCAGGTCTTTCGAGGATGCCCTCTATTTCTTCAACTATTCCCTCTTTTGCCTTCAACACTCGCCTCATATATTTTCTTAACCATCTTTTCCTCGTTCATACGTTCCACATGACCAAATCATCTCAGCACTCCTTTCTTTATTCTATCTACCACACAGCCAGCATTACATTCACTTTCAATTTGTTCATTCCTCACTCTATCGGCCAAATATTTTCCACCCAAGCGTCTTAGTGACCGCATTTCCACCGCATTCAGTCTACTTTCATTCCTCTTTTGCCAATTTCAGGCTTCACTTCCAAACATCAGGGTTGGCACTAGAACGCCATTATGCTAGTCTTGCTTCCTTTGACAGATTCTTATTGGCCATAATTGCATTTAGAGAACCATTAACTTTGTTTCCCGCAGTCACTCTCCTTTCGGTATCATTCTCAGCCTTGCCGTCTCTACTTAACATACTTTCCAAATACACAAACTCGTTAAATTGTTCTAAGCATTCGTTGTTTACAATTACATCACACTTAGTCACTCTTTCGTCTCTCTCGAATCCCATCACATTCGATTTGCTGACATTCATCAGAAGTTCACTCTGCATGCATACATCGGACATCCTGGATACCAGGCACTGCAGATCAACTACACTGTTAGCCATTAATACTGCGTCGTCTGCGTATAGTAGGCAGGACATGGTGAGTCCGTCCATTTTCGTTCCAACTTCTAGTTCCTTCAGTTCTTTCATACAATTATCCACATGCAGGTTGAAAAGCCATGGTGATATTACGCATCCCTGTTTGACACCTTTTGTAATATCAAACCATGATGTGAATGCCCCATTAATTCTCACGCAAGCACTACTCCCTTCGTACAGGGATGCAATTCAAAAGGATGCATTCATGCAATGCAAAAATATATTGTGTATTATAAAAACTTGCTAATCAAAAACGCATTCCTAAATTATATTTTTTGATTTACGTTAGTCTTTATTTGTTCTGAATATTATTTACAATTTATTTTATAATCAAGACATTATTTATTATTAATGTGTCATTAAAAGTGTGTTTTGTAATTATACCATACTCAATTTTTCAAAAACCATTTATAATTTGTACTCTAATGGCACTCTAGGACCATCCCTTAGGGTCAATAATGACTTGTCGATGGTCTGTTGGTTAAAAAATAAAAAATAAAAAAATACACTCGTACGTTGGAAATACATCGTGTATTTTTCGAACTTTTTTCTAGAAATTACTAAAAATTTGTTACCTTTTAGTGATTTCTTGCAACGAGTTTTCTAACAATGGGAGCGGTGAGAGGAAATGTATTATTGTCCAGCGCCACTGCGCATCCCTTCGGAGACGGTTTGACAGAGGCCTATTCAAAGCCACAGTCATAGTCAAAGCCACAGTCATAGTCAAAGCCGACCCACAGTGTTGTGACCGCGTTATTGTGGGTTCCGTCCAATAGATTTCGGGATTAGTCAGGAAATGATTTATAGACCGCAAATCTAGATTGTCCAGAAATTTAATGCAAGTTTAAATATTAAACGCGATATATTAACTCGCTGTTCGAAATTCTTCTTCTTCTTTCTTTTCTTCTTCTTCTTCTTCTCTTCTTTTCTTTTTCTTCTTCTTCTTTTAACAATAAACCGCGATCGGGTCACGAGTGCTATCCGGAGTATTTTTTTTTCAAAATTCAGTTCATTGATATTCAGACCTATTCTGAAAATACAATATCGTAAATCCACAAGGCCATAGTCCACTATAGACCAGCTAACACAAAACAGTCCACTATATGTAATTTTTTATAAGTATTTCTTGAGCATTCACTTTATAACAATTTCTAAACATATTGTTTGTAGTGTTTATTATTTAATATATAATTTATACATTAATCAATACTATTACTATTACTACGCTATTCATTGTTGACACGTCCATATCATTAAATGCATTGCTTAAGCTTTTTAAAACATACATTTTTAAAACCAAATTAATTAATCAATTAGAAACACATACAGCAAAATCTAATTCACGAAAAATTATAAGGTTACTACTGGGATTCGAACCCAGGTCATCTCCTTTCCGGGGCCGGTGCTCTGACCACTAAGCTATAGCAACCCTCTACGTTTCCGTGAATATATCGACCTTATATGTAGTTCTTATTTTTATTAATTGATTAATTTTTATTTTTGTCCATAGAGCAATCCACTTTTTTGATACGGTAGTTGAAATTACTTTGCAATGCCATCGCTAGATGGACGCCAGAATTAATCGGATAATTCATTTTCAGTTGGACATAATTGATTAATTAATTTGGTTTTAAAAATTTCACAGAACTTTGTTCTGAAAAATTACAACTTCACAAATATGAATATGTTCTTGAATATATAAACTTACTTTTTTGTTTATATTGTATAGGTAAAATTGACATGTATTACGTATTTTTTTGTAAGAGCACATAAGGGCCTATAAGATAACTTTATTGCAACGTCGTATTATAACCAATCTCGTTAAGCGGGGTAGAAATTTTGTTCCATTATAATATATTTGATTAAAGTTTTGATTTTTTTAATATTATCCTTGTCATATTCCACAAAATATAAATTTTATAGATGTTGAAGTAAGTGGCCCTGCCAAGTGAGTATGGATTGTGAGAGAAATCAGAACCCACGCACTTTTTATCTCCCCAGTTGGGTTTAATCGGCGGAGGTAGATGTCCAAATTCACATATTATTTATATATTGTAGAGATTATTCATGATGACCATCTCTAGTTTTATATTTTAAATTTAACTTCTTAACATTAAGTTATCAAACTTTGATATTTCTTGTGGATTGTGTCTTCTGGGGTACAACGCTGTGTTTTTACGACCTTTCTGACCGACGTTTCGGATTCATTTGCAGGGTCCATCACAGGGCTGATGTGTTGTGAAACGTCGGCCAGAAAGGTCGTAAAAACACGGCGTAATACCCCAGAAGACACAAAATAGAAGATTCTGAGTGGCCGTGAAAACCTAAGAAAATTTTTTGATACTTTATCTGTCGATGAGAGATGCTGTTTCTCTCGAAACTTCAGTAGTGAAAAAAATATAAAACATTAAATTCGAGTACAGGTAACAAGGTTAATATTAACTAACGATCATCGAAATTTACAATTTAGTCCCTCCCAATATTTTTACGTGGTTTGGTTTTACGCTTATGCACAGATTTTTTTAAAAATTAAGTTAAATTAATCCATTAGTTACCAAAGATCTATATTTGATTTATTATATAAGCTCCTATTGAAAAACCAGGCACTGTTTAGAAAACCACAAAACAAAGGAAGAAGGAGAACCCCACGACCCACAATTCAGTTTGCTCGTGTAGCGACAATGCACACTTAAATGTTGTATTTAAATTATTTTCAATGAAACAGATTAACATATTTTATACAAATACTCGTGTTTTGTATTTATACTACATAAAATAGTTGAACATTTTTAACAATGAATAAAAATACTAGGTACATTTAATAAGTATATTTTTTGGATATGTGATATATTATAAGTGTACGTATATATTCTGTTTTAATTCTTTTTCTAGGTACATAATCATTATTTGTGCTCTAGATACTTTAACAAAAGTTTTATTAAGTTTAGAGTTCAATGGTTCACAATATTAATATTTTTGGCGTTAATTTTGTGGTTGAACATAATTATTAATTTTCGTCCAATTACTAATTATTATATATTAAAGAAAACACATTATTATTGTAAAGTTGCAATTTCAGAACAAAGTTATGTGAATTATTCAATTAATTGTTGTCCAATACTTAACTAAAATCTTTATATAAACCGAATATTTTGAGTATGCTCAAATTTTTCAAGAACACTGGATTTTATCCCCTGGGGGACTTCATTAATCAAGATATATTGTAGATGTCTCATAGAGACAAAGCCACTTTATACGGGAAAGCAGGTATGGAAGTCTTTTTTGGATGTTCATAGGGCTTACAACATATCTTACGGCTGGCTTAAGTGATCACTCTATATAATGTAACGTTTTCCAATTTCATCCGTGATAGATAAAAAGGGGCTTCGTCTCTACGAGACATCTTAAATATATCTTTTTTATAAAAACCACTTAGAGTAACTTTACGTTTACTGGTTTTAATACCATTGGATCTCATCAGGACCAACGCGTACTGACGCGTCCGTCCTGAAGAAGATACAGTTTTTAGTTACGTAAAATTAATAAAATAATGTTATAAGGGTTTCTGAAAAAATCTACATATGGTAAGAAAATTATAAAATTCTACAGAACAATGCTAGTGAATAACAGATTTCTTCAAAATAATGTAAAATATGGTTGAGAAAGAAATTCAGTTGATACTGGACAACAAAACAATATTGAGTTCAATAGATGGAGCCATTGTTATAAAAATGTTTTTGTTGAATGTTTCTATTCATTAAAATAATCAATTTATTAAATAATTAAATTAATTAAAATTAATTGATGTAATGAGTATAATTCTCGAACACTCAAAGCGCGGTATGAGTTAAATATTCTATCAATGTAAAAAATGTACGTCTAATCTTTAATTAAATGACTCCTGTCAATCGATACTTCATATACATGCAATACTACACTATTAAATATTATGAAGGTGTACCTACACTTTGTATATCTATAAATAAATTAGTTTTTTTTACATTAGTTATCTCACATGTGTGTAGCAAATACATAAATAATAAATGTGCAAGTTATATTTTCCTAATGCAATCATATATTTTTTAATGTTTATGAATGCTAGTTCGTGATAATAATAGGTGTACCCATAAGTTAACAATTATGTTTGGTGTGGAATGTTTGCTTCAGGCAAGCTCAGTAAAGTGAACGTGTAAAGACGTGTTTTATACGAAATAATATATTCCATGGTCTTGTGACTTGTGACAATTAAATTTAAACTTTTTTGTCATTCTGTTGTAAAGGACAGTCAACTAACTAAGAAAATTAACGTCACTGCATGCTGTTTCATTTTCTATAGGGTGTTAACGCAACGGTTGCAACAAAGAAAATTTGTGATGTATATTGAGACGCATTGAAAGTAAATAAGTGCCAATGTTGGTTTATAAAATTTTCCGATGGTGATTTTGACTTGTCTGATAGCAATCGAAGTGGGCGCCCGGCAGGGTTTGATAATGACGCATTAAAAACATCTAGAAGCATATTTTTCTTAAAAGTCTACCAACAATTTTTAATTTTATGATATATTTTTTATGTAAAAGCCTATACGCATTGCTGCTCGTTACTTTACATTTTTAATTTTTGTACTCATGTTTTGGTGCTATTCCTAATACTTTTTATATTTTGCTACTTATAACTAATATTGTTTAATGTATGTTCTTTTTAATTTTATGATATATTTTTTATGTAAAAGCCTATACGCATTGTTGCTCGTTACTTTATATTTATAATTTTTATACTCATGTTTTGGTGCTATTCCTGATACTTTTTATATTTTGCTACTATAACTTATATTGTTTAATGTATGTTCTTTTTAATTTTATGTTATATTTTTAGGTAAAAGCCTATACACATTGCCGCTCTTTACTTTATATTTTTAACTTTTATACTCATGTTTTGGTGCTATACAGATATTGTTTAATGTATGTGCTTTTTGAAATTTATTTTATATTCTTTATGTAAAAGCCTAATGGGCGTTAACAAATAAATAAATAAAATAAACAAGACGGCAAAAGGTCCTAGATACGATGGAGACTAAATCGATTAAAAATAAAATTAAATGAAGTTAAAATTATTTTTTTTGCTACTTAAATAATTGATTACTTATGGGTACACCTAATAGTAGGAACGAATTTAAAAAATATCTATATAATAAGCACAAAACCAAAATTATGTCAAAAAACATCCGTTCATATATTGAACGGAAGGACAGTCCTTTTGCTACTTTTTTTAATCATTAGAGCGTTTATGGTAACCTCCAAAAGGAAAATGACAAAACAAGAACTGCAACCGATGAAGAGGAATATAAATGCCCCCAGCAGATGCTGCATACCGAGTGGAACCATGTCGCTCTTCTCGGTTGTTACCCTAGGATGCATGTTTACTTCGTTGTTCCACTTCCAGATCAGACCATTTTCTGTCACGCTCCGGATGATCTTATTAAACTTTGACACTAAAGGATACCACTTTCTAAATAAAATAACCACTCCGTATTTGTAAATAATGTTCGTTTTGTCGAGGCAATACATCATGGACCGCCCTCTTCCTATATGCGTGTCCTGGTACATCGCCTGCCTTCTTGAACCCACGACAGCAAACTTCTCCAGGTCTCTGACGCGCTCTATGCATTCCTTGAACCTGTCGCACGTTTGGTAACGCTCGAGTACATATGTACTCAGCTCCCTGCTCGTTCTATCACCTTCGAAATAGACCCGATAACTGTCCTTCCCGCCGACCTCGTATTTCTCGCTGACGATTTCTCCGGCATTTTCTAGCTGTTTTTTAACTTTGGGGTGAATTAAAAAACTCCTCAGGAAGCTCTGGTAGGACGTGTTTAAATTAATACAGAAAAGAAGCCAACTGAAGAGGAGCAGTCGAAATGATGTCTTTTTTGGTCTAAAGAGCGCCCCCCACCCGAGCACCATGCCCACCGTCATCAGAATGGATTTCGTCGGCCACCTTGTCATCGAAGGGTTCTCCTTGTACTTGAACCAATGAAATAAGGTGGACACGAGAAAAATCGCAGCGAAGGTGGTGGTCCACGTTGATACGGTGAATATGGTGATCAAGCTTGACCACGTCAATGCTGCGCCGGGCTTGCGAATACACCAGGTTATGTCGTCTTGCATGTATGAGCAAGAAGGGTCAAACGAATTTCTCAAGATCTTGTTAACTTTGATGTTACCGATGATCAAGTCGATCTCATTGGTTATGAGTTTCTGAAACGGTTCGGACATATTAGTGAGAGAGTACATACTCCCCGCGTCTTCCGTTTTATTTGAAAATCTGATTACAAGTGACATATTTGTAATTTCGGAAATGATTTTCATGAGGTTGATTTCAATGCCGAGATTAAATTTATATTCGTCGTCGTAGATAGAATTGGTTTCTTTCGCTTCCGGCGGCATCACGTACGGCTCGCTGACTGTGGTGTAAACCTTTATGGGACATTTTTTCATGTCAGGTATCAATAATATCTCGGTAAGAGCACTTTTTTGCTCGATTATATTATCTTTGCAAATATCTAAAATCTGAACTTCCCGACACGGTCCCAAGCAATTGGTTTCGCTATAGGGTCTCCACGAGTAAGATACGATTTGATTTTCTTCCGAAAAGTCGACGAATACTATACACCTCAAGAGTTGATTCTCTCTCAGCTGATTGATTATCTTCATGACCAGAGTTTCCGCGTCGGTTGCCCCTTCGTACCTGATGTACACAGCGGCCTTCGCGTGAGGGTTCCACGTGGGCAGCCGCCTCAGCTGCTGGATATTGTCCCGGAGCTCCGCCTCGTCTTCCAGGATCATCATGTAATTCTTGGCCTTTTCGGGAAAATGCGACGCGTTTTTGTGAAAGTAATGGGCATCTTTTACCATCACAGAATACTTTCTGCGGTCGTGGATGGTTTGAAACAGCGTCCGCTGTATCGCGGAAGATTTGGAGTTGACGTTTATTATCACGATGTTTCCCTTGAGGGCTTTCTTTTCGACGAAGTACTTGGCCGAGAGCTTGAGCACGCAGCTGGCCGTGTTCGAGTTGGCCCGCTCGCCGCTCGCTCGCGCCAGGAGCGCGGACTCACCACCGCTGTCTTCCTCGCTTGACGCGATGGCCATCGATGCAAACTGAAGCGCGATGATTGGAAAAATATTCATATTTCTATCGCGTAGATCTACGTCGCTGACGCGGTAGTTATTGACGTGCGATGCTCGGCGAACAATGGGCGTCCCGTGTACTGCGGAGAACAATCTACTCCAGGGAAACAGCGTCCAGTCCGAGCTGTCCGGGGCTGATTGACGAATGTGACCGCAAATGCGACAGCCGAATCCGTCGCATCGGAACCGTTGTTGAATTTGTTCCTTGTGACAATCGAACTGGGCTAATCAGCCGGCGGAGAGGTTTGAGTGATTCGGTGAAAGCGGTGCCGGCCGGCCCCGGGAGAAAATTGGATTTAGCGTTAGCGCTGCGGGGGGACCGAAGCTCCGGTGAATATGACACGCTCCATGCACGGAATATTCGAGGGATCGGAGCGGCAGGCCGGGCCGGTAGTTCGTATCCTCTTGCATTATTTATGGCTGAGCACATAATGTCCGTGATTTGTATAAACTTGGGGCGCACGAGCGGCTCGTGGAGTGACGTTTAATACACCGCGTTAATTTTTCATGATAAAAATGTACTCGACTCACAATTTTCACATTCAGTGTGAATAATTTTATTTTAATTTAACGAGTAATTTAACAACAGCTTGATGAAATATAATAAATTGAATTTTGTGTTTAAACATTTTGGTTCTTTTGAGATTCCGTAAGGTTTCAGAATAATTAAATACTCCTTGATGAGGATTGTCATTTTCACATATTAAATAATACTTTCTTGGCTATTTAAATCTGCCTTTTGTTCTTATTTTCAAGTATCATGTCTAGTGCGATTTGTCATACTTTGGAACATGGTTCGTAATTTTGTTGTATGAAATATTTTCTGTTCGGGTCTTACTTCGTCTGAATTTTTATGTTTCTTCCTTTTAATATTCTTAAAAATGTATGGGATTCACATTTTATCTGTTCCATGAACGTTCATCTTTTACCCCTAGGTGTCACCGTTACCTGGTTCAGAAAGCCTCCCCCAGGAAATTTTTGCGTTGATCATCGACCACTCGGGTCAATGTACGCGGACACCGCCAATCAGGCTCGAGTCCTCGGAAACGACGCATTGTGATTGGTGGTTGAAGCTGTCGTGTCACGTATCGTGAGATTGGCGAGATCTGGCTTAGCTACACCGAAATTTCTTGTTCATCGGAACACTGCCAAAACTGGGACACAATTAGGTATATAACACAATTAGTTTTATCTTGTCCCATCGAAGAGGGAAGCTTAAATGGTCACTACCGCTCGAACACTGCACACTGTTATTTTTAATCAATTTACTTGATGAATGTTATTTTTTACTCGCTCGTACACAATTTAAAAATACATTATTTTTTGTGTCTCGTTTCGTGTTTTAAAATGCAATTTTGCTCTTATATTTACACTGATTCATCAAATGGATGTTCAAAGGTCACCTCCATAACTGCAACTGATTGGATTGTAGCAGTGCATCGCTAATGGGATCGGCAGGGTGATTATGGGGAAAGCCCATAATTATTTCTGCCACAACAGTGCAAGTAAACACGGCGAATAAAATATAATACTTTGTGAATATTAATAAAACATTAATGATATTTTGCATATTGTGAAATTTTTCATATAAATATAATCCTAGGGTGAAAATGAAAGTAAATTCTCTAAGGAAGTGATAACATTGTATCCACGGTATTGCTCGTTTGTCGTTTGCGTCGATCACACGATCGTCCAACGGAATAATTGGCCAAACGTTACGTCATCAATCACTTCGCTATCTATTTTTCGATTTGGATCCACTAAACCACTTATCTATAGTCTGACTAACTCCATAGGACGCAAAATTTAAATCTTAAGAAATATAAAATTAATTCGAAAATAAAACAAGTCTTTAAAACATGCGCACCTTTTTTATGTCTTCTTATTCCTTCGTTGAGGACTCAAATATGCCGTCTAATTTATCAGTTCTACGCACAATCCTTTGCACCACATCACATATGGCATATATGCTTCTGCTCTACATTTCCATCAGTGAAGCGTATCAATATATCACGAAAAACGGTGTCTCTAACGACATTTTCAGTGAAACTTTTTAAGTCGGAACTTACATAAAATTCTCACATGATTTTAACATCGCAGAATAGCGTCCGCCGTTGACCTAATCCCTGACCTTGTTCTAGGCTAGGACAAGCGCGTTTCCCGGGCGATAGCGACTGGAATGCGAGTTGCAGTTAAATCAAATAATATCCGTTCTAGATAAGCATATTTTTATTGCTTTTAAATGTAGAAATTGTCAACAATAGATTAATATTCCTGACAGATAGTCCTAATCTGACATTAAAATACAGTATAAAAACATTTAACGGTCGAGAAACTAGTTTACAAATTAACATGTTATAAAAAATATAAAATTATCCCACAAGTATAAATTGAGTAGGTTGCAAGGTCAACGAAATCTATCACGTGACTCTTGTGATAGTCCTTGGCGCAAGATAGAATTAAGTATTTGGCTATGCCAACTGAATTTATATAAAAAATAACTTATAAACTGTCTTAGTTAAGAATAATATTTCCATTTTAGTTTTATTGGATGAGATGTCATTGTAGTAAGTATTCTTTCGAGATCTGGATCTACAGAAGAATACTCAAAATAAGCTGGATGGACAGAGTTGCGAGTGAAGGTGTTATGGTTCGGATGAATAAAGAAAAATAAGGTATTTAAACAATTAAAGACTTGTATATGTCGGACATGTGAGACATCCAGAGAGGTAAGAGAGATTACATCTCACAATGCAGGGAAAGATTTCCGGAAGTTGGGATCCTGGAAGAATAAGAAGTGATGTGTGAGAAACCTGAGAAACCTGAGAGGCCAGTCTATAGCCAATTCTGGTTCTTATAGCCAATATAATAGCCAATGTCAACAAGAAGAAGAAATTAAGATAAATAGCCTAGATTGGTCTGATAAAACATGAGAATTAGAGAGCATGGGAAATACAGAAAATGCGAAATAAAACGTGGGAAATAGAGTTGAAGTCCTCATTGAGCGATTTTGATACAAGGTGAATTTATTTAGTGATGCACTGAGTCTCTGACATCAAATGATATAAAAGTGGGCTGTAATTCAGATTTTAAAAGTCAGATCTTGGTTCATTTTTCACAATACAAAGTTAATTTCTTTTCATTCAGTCCATATAAATTTAAAACATGGTCTGCTTTTACAGAACGTACTGATTGGTAATGGTTTTGTAACATACACCACTATTGATTGCAAGGACTCAATTATATTCTTGGAAAGAATAAACATAACAGTACACAGAATATTGTTAGTCTCATATATTTTTGGGTGCGCCACTACGATTGTGTGATTTTTTATTAAATTGTTTTTATATTTGAATGTATCTAATAAAAATCTAATGCAGTTATGATACAGGGTGTAACAGAACTTGTCCGTACTGTAGCGAGACTGTGTAATAAACGCTGATATTAAAGATGTCATGCAACGGCGGTCAGTCAACCGTTATCGCAGACTGTTAAGTACGCAATCTAGGGTCACTCATCCGTGACCGCGTAATTTATCTAGAGATTTCTACGATATTCCATCTCATAGAAGAATACTACTTAGAATCATCTAGAACTTTCCACAGGCTTCTCATTATTTCTTGAATAAACCTTTCGAGGGGATTTTGCAATAAAAGAAGTCACGCGATCGGGCTCAAGAAATTCAGATTGTGACAGTGCGATATCCGAAGCGTACAACAGTGTAATCAGTTAGCACGCGATATGAGTAACCACAGTGAGACTACCAGTGAAACCAGCGCAAGTGACGAAAAGAATAAAACCAGGGCGAGAACGTGCGAATATTGAACGGAGTTTATTGAAGTGATCAAAGTAATAGAGACAGCATTAATTAGTACGAATTAAGAAACAGTTTAATAATAAGTCTGTAAAATATTCGGAAGAAATTTAGCGACTATAAAATTACAGGGCGCTCTTTGGTAATGAATAAACTAAATTAATTACCAGTGTTTTTACATGCCTCCCAAAGCCACGTCGCGTGATAATATTTAACAGGTAGAAACCTGTCGAAAATATTCAAGCAACCATGACCTAACTGATTTACACTGGGATAGTACTTTTTTATTAAATTTTTTGATGCGGTAACATTAAAACTAAAAGATCTAAAGCGAAAATCTCTACATTTTTGATGAAATGTTCGACACATAGCGTAAAATGGTAGCTGGCTATAACCAGTATCAAAAAATAGGAAAGTGGCGAGATGCACTATACTATTTAAATATATAAACTATTTAAAAATACACATATACGAAGATTATTTAACATATAGAAATTTTATTTAGAATATTTTTATGCGACTTGAAAGATAGAGATTATGTATAATATGTCGATACATTAAATATTATTTATATGTATTTAAAAAAAATCTACATAATTATTATTATTATTATTATTGATAATGGGTAGGCAGCTTAAGCTGATAGGCCCATCAGCTTATCCACTGTCTCTCATTTGAATATCCAGCCTATTCTTAAAATATCTCTTACTTACTTATCTTACATCTCGCTACTTCGTGTAATTTCGCTATTTTGTTGGTGATTTTTTGATAATGCCAAGGTGCGCACTACCTGCATCATTTTTAGAGCAATTAAAATATAGATATATCTTTATTATAAATGTGTTATGGTCCCTTTTTTCGTGCTGTTAAGGTGATTTAAAGGTATATTTTGTTTTTATTAAAAATATATGGTACGTGGTACGAGTACATTATGTTTATATTTACAGTTTTTGTCGTCAATCTACATAAAAAACACTAAATACATTCGTCTCTTCGAGAACTTAATAATTTAGTTTAAATGGATTATTTTAATTAAAAATAGGGATAATGTATTCTAAGCCTATGACACCTCAGTCAACTTTTGAAATTCCAATAACGGATGATATCGTAAAGCGATAAAAAATGACAATTTATCAGTCATATTTAAACACCAAAGCATTTGGAATATGCTTCATTCGGAAATGCTTTTAACGGTTGATTAAAACGATTTTTTGATTTATAGATCGGAATAATTTATACACGAGTTAAATTTTAAATTATTGCTGGTTTTGACATTTTTTCAGAAAACGATAATCACATTTAATCTTCCAAGTCTAGGGAAAACGATTACGTTTTATTTTTTCTGAATTCTAAATTCTAATATTAATTTATTACATAAAAGTGTCATTTCAGAATATTTAAAATTAATTTTATTTTTTGGCACCTCGGTTTTATTATTACCCGGCGTTATACGAGTGAGGAAAGGTTCCATTATTTTGCAAAGCCTCTAAAAAACACGTTTCCATGTAATCTAGGCTCGAATGGATGGAAAGTCCAGAGGGAGGAATATGGCCTATGTTTACCATCAGGTCCTTAAGAATATTTATGCATTATTTCGGTAGTATAAATATTTATTGAAAATATATCAGGGGGGAAGGGGTAAATGGGGAGGGTGGAAATGTCGCCTATGTTACCCGACGGGTCTTAAAGAATAAACGGATAAATAATCGATTTGTACAAAAAATAAACCAGGTGAGGGAGTGGGGTAAAAGGAGAGGGGGAAAGTTATCCTTGTTACCCGTCGGATCCCACAGAATAAGTATGCAAAATTTTGAGTCATATCGAACAAACGGTGTAGATTTGTACAGAAAATGAAAATATATCATGGGGAGGGGTGGGGTTAAGGGGAGGAGGTAAATGTCACCTTTGTTACCCGCCGGGTCCTAAAGAATAAGTAAGCTAAATTTGGGGCAGATTGGTCAAGCGGTAAAGATTTGCGTTGAAAATATATCAAGGGGATGGGAAGAGGTAAAGGGAAGGGGAAAATGTCATTCATGTTATCCGCAGGATCCTAAATAATAAGTAAGCAAGATTTGGGTCAGATCGGTCAAACTGTACAGGTTTGCATTGAAAACACATCATGGGGAGAGGTATGGGTAAAGAGGGAGGGGGAAATGTCGCCTATGTTACCCGCCAAGTCCTAAGAAATAAGAAAGTAAACAAACGGTGTAGATTTGTATAGATAACAGACAGACATTGAGTTTTATAGGTATAGATAGTAAGTGTGTGTTGCTTTTACGTCCAACAGATGGCGCTGTTTTACAAAAAAACTTTTTTTTTTTGTATCGTTATAAATATTTTGTCTGATACAAATAAAAAGGTAGGTAACGGGGCACTTTTTTCAAATAATTTGTGCGAAATCGAATGTATCGTTGTGTTGTGTCAAATTTCAAAGCGATAGTTGAAGAATATATATAAGATTTAAGATTTTGAACAATCGAACATTTACAGTTTTATTTATATAAATAAATATTAGGTATATAAAAACAAAGTAGGTGTACCAAAATATCCTCGTATTTGAATGAAACGTTGTGCCAGAATTTCAAAGCAATCGATGAAGAACTTTCAGAGATTAGCAATTTTGTACAAACGAACATTTACATTTATATATATATGGATTATTACTTAATAAGCAAATAACAGCGATTTTGTTTGAGTTGAGTGACGATAAATAATGCTTTTGGTGTGGTTATTATGGTTTCGGTTAAGGAACGTATTATTGTGCTTCCAAACATTTCTTGAAGGTTACGTGGGCGTCCTTCTTCAGTTGATAATGACTGAAGGCGCCAGTTGAATCAGAACTACAAACAACAATAACTCTGAAGCTTGACAAAAGTTAGGCTTAAGTCATTCGATAGTTCTGACCACTTAAAGCAGCTAGGGATTTAAAAAACCTTGACAAATTTGTTGTCGCACGAACTGAACGAAAACCAAAAAAAAATTACAAAATATGTTCTACTTTGTAGGCGCTTGTTTGGATATGAAACACTGCCTCATTCACCACATCCATCAGACATCTCATCAATGGAATAAAATTTAAGCATTTCAACTTATTACGAGGGTAATAGGTTTCTCCAAAAGCTTAGGTATCAACTCCATAAATCTAAAATTATGCCATATTGGAATCATTAAACTAATGTTTTAATATAATAAAACATATTTTAATTAATAAACTGAATTATTAGCCGAAAAAATGTATTCGAATTTCATCGTTTCAAACCACCAAATCAAATACATTAATTCTA
Source organism: Agrypnia vestita (assembly GCA_016648135.1). NCBI lineage: Eukaryota > Metazoa > Arthropoda > Insecta > Trichoptera > Phryganeidae > Agrypnia > Agrypnia vestita. Next base: position 23,358 of record JADDOH010012306.1, read on the forward strand.
TGATTCAAATTCGAATACATACTTACCTACCTACCCAAATTTAAATATTTTTGTGTATATCTGGCATATATTTTATTTCGTATATAAAAAAATGTATTTATTCTTTCAAATATGTCAGACAGGACAGATAGTGCATGGTAAAATCGTTGAAAAATCTTTCATTTCGACATTTTCATTGTTTGATTCTAGGTTTTCGTTTGCAAAATTGTATATTGTGTATAGACATTGATCATATCTGACGAAATCAACAAGGCTGATGTAGGTATGTAGATCAGCTTTGAGAGAATTCTATCGGTAATGGAAACCTCCCGGATTCATGTTTCGGTGGCAGTTCGATATCTTTTCGGAAAGGTCTTAAAACAGCAGTGCATAATAGCTGATGATAATTGTGGTGTTTTGAGGCTGGTCACCTTGATCCAGGAGGAGAGGAAGGGAGGGTCGATATAAGATGGACAGAGCGCGTGGACGCGCTCTCTTTTTCCCATCTAAAGCCCGGTCGTCGAAAAGAGAGAATTTCGTACATTGACCCTACGCTACGTATCTTTGTCGCTCGCGTACAATTATATTGCTGTCACGCTCGCACAGACACAGCGAGCGAGCGTGACAGCAACATAATTGTAGGCGAGTGACAAGGATACGTTGCGTAGGGTCAATGTGCGAAATTCTCTCTTTTTGGCGACCGGGCTTTACATAGAGAAGTAAGGTCATAGTAGCTTGTGTCTGTCCGCAACACGTATTTGACAATAAAACAGAACAGTATTTATTACCGCCTGCTCTTTTATTGAAGAAACTCCATGTTCCCATAGTGGAAATGCACCACAATAATCTTCATGGGTAGAAATTTTTTTTAGTATCTAGTATCTCATTCTTGCCCAAATATTGTTAAAGTATCAACCCTTAAAGTACCTATCGCTTATCCCGTATATTTTAGTAATTATTAGTTAACCTTTCTTTGATTATTTCATCGACCGCCCTATACATCGAGAGGTTGATTAAATTACAAAGCAATATTGCCTTTTTCTACACATTCCTAGTATGATATTTCCAATGCCATAACTCCAATTTGAGAAAACGCTTTTGTCAAATTGCTCGTAGAACGTGTAGTACATAAAACATTAATCCCTTAATGCAGTACATTACCAACTCGACGTCGCGAAAATAGGCTAGACATAACAGGACCCAGAGTAGAAAAGGAAATACAAAAAATGTTAGAATTTTGGACGGACAGAAAAAAAACACGTACGAGATTTTTTTAAAACAATGAACTCAGAATGCACTTCTCTAAAAAAAAATAACCCATAAAAACCAAGTTTTTATAATACTCCCTTTCTCATTTTTGGGTTTCGTCTCTACCAGATGCGTCGGAGTATTTTCATACAACTTATTCAGTTGTATGAAAAAACCTTTAAAAATTTGGAAAGTCCAAAATTATACTATAATTATTATTTATTTTTTGTAACGAAAATTTGTTCGATCTTTTTGATAGTTGCCGTGAGTCTGCTTGCAAAGTTTTAGCTCGATTGGATCACGGGAAAAGGGTTAAAAATCGATCCAAAATTTTTTCGTCAGACAAGCAAGCAATCAGACGCCACAAGTTAAAAGAAAGGGAGTAAAAAAAGTAACCCATAAAAACCAAGTTTTTATTATACTCCCTTTCTCATTTACTAGTTGAAACATATTTCTTTCGCTTAATCTATGCGTTGGGCTTCGGTCGGGCGACGCTACGAAAGGGAGTAATAAAAAATTTCCAAAAATCCAAAATTATACTATAATCAGGATTCGCGTCTACCAGACGCGTTGAAATATTTTCATACAACTTAATAAGTTGTATGAAAAAACCATTCAAAATTTGAAAAATCCAAAAATGTATTAATTTTTTTTAAAGAAAATTTGATAGATCTTCTTAATCGTCGCCACGAGTCTGCTTGCAAAGTTTAAGCTCTATTGGATCACGGGAAAGGGTTTTAAAATGGATCCAAAGTTTTTTCGTCAGACAAGAAGACAAGCAGATGCCACGAGTCAATATAAAGGGAGTAAAAAGAGAGTTAACTTTATAATGAAAAAAGCGAATCAAAATTATATTTAGAAAACTTTAACTTAAAAATTAAAATAAAGAAAAAGTCAGTGTGTACTAGGATAATTAAAATGTATCTACATACAGAGTTTAATAGGGTGAGTTCACAATATGTACTTTACAAGTAGATTTCTCCCTAAATTATGACTTAATTAATTAATGATGGAAATGAGCGTGTTCAAAATTTACATTTTTTAAAAATTTTCTGACTTGTCTTCTATAAAACGCTGAGCTACCATGAAAAAAATTTATACCAAATATTATAAATTCAATCGCTTTAATACATGTTATAATTAAATGATTAAAATATTAACAATTAACAATAAAAATCATTTTCAACGAGAATTCGGCGTATTTTTTTATAACCTTATAAGATTTAGTTGACCCAAGAATTGAAGTGATAGAACAAGACCAACATAGCCACTGATTGAGCTCTAGAGCAAACTTGAAAGTGTTCGTAATTTTTCGTAAAAAATACGTCGTTTTGGGTGAACCACGTTTTTGGTTGCATGTCTTTGTTACTAATTTATTTTTATTTATTTTATTTTCATTTATTGGTTTTCTTACAGCCATATAATTAATCAATCTTGAAAAAAAACAATAATTGATGTCCAGAGTTTTGGGCCAATTACAAGAAAACACATATATACAATCGATAAAAAATAAGAAAAAACATGTCCAATAGTGAGTGTGTGTGAGTGTGTGTATTTGTGTGTTTATTTATTTATTTATTTATTTTGTTTTGGGAAAAGTTAACAGCAAAACAATCTTAAAAATTTTCCACTGAATTTAAAAATTTACTTTAACATACATTAATAGCGAATGGAGAGGGTGGAGGGGAATGTGGGACGGGAGTAGAAGGGAAGATATAATGTACAAATTAGTTTGGGTGCGGTAGTGTAGATATTGTTTGTTTTATGTTTCTTATTGTTGCGTTGAAAATGTCAATGTGGTGATAGTTTGTGTTAAATGAATTTGTGGATCTGTACATAAAGGAGTTTTGTTTTGAGTTGGTCTTACAAAAGGGGAGATGAAAAGTAGGTGAATGTCTGTTATTGCGAGTTGGGATGTGGTAAGATATTCGTTGAAGAAGTTCCGGACTATCAACTAGATTGTGTGTTATTTTGAATAGCATCACCGCGTCAGCTATGCAAGCAAAGGTGTTAATTTTGATATGAAAGTAATATACAGGAGATACAAGAGAAGTCTTTGCATCTGCAAAAGGTCACTCTATGGTGTGATTTTTGGGATGGTCATATCATTGGACCACATTTCTTTAAAATGATGCTAATGACGCCAATCGGCTATGTACATGGATTTTACATAATTGATAGAATTAAATGAATGGATTAGAAAAATGCACATATATAAAGAAAATACTAGCAGAGTAACAACATGGTATGATCATATAGGGTTGAGGGTAGTTTTAATGCTGTGATAACTATCTTTTTGCCGCTGATGAGAATGAGACGTATGATTCATCGAAGAAGTTGATATCAACGCAGTGGTTATTAACCAGACTGGCAATCCTATTTCTTGGACCATTGTACAGTAACTTTTATATAACTAATTCGTATATAATAAGCCTTCTATTTTAAGAGACCGAAAAGTGTGCATGAGAAATTTTATGAAAGTGGACGAAGCAAAAGTACACCAGGTCAGAAGTATGTGGTGTTCAAGCCTTTCGTCTACACTTTCGGGGAAACGGAGTTATGATAATTTTAAGTTAAGTTAAGATTAGTATGTTTAAGTTTCTAAAAACAACAAAATATCTATTATATTATTGTATTTGAATCAACCATTATGATACTTTTTTAGTTTTATTATATGTATGCATACTCTGTGGGGTACAATAAAAATTATAATAAGGTTACGAAATCTTTTTCAGATACTGTTTGAGAGATGTTTTCTTGAGAAATAATAAAATCTTTTTTCACACATTCGGTACTTCACATACAACCTCAAATAAACATATAAATTAAGAATAGGCAATAAGCGTTGACGTTTTATTTGAAGAAACTTTCTAACCCCTGTCAAAGGCAGAGATTACTGACTTAGGCAATAAAGCAATATCGATCGAAAACTATTCCTTTGATCGGGACCACATTTGACAAAGCATATAAGATCAATTTAAACGATTGGGCAACTTTATATGCTCTGGCCGTGTCAGGTTTTTAGACGAAGATTTTCGATATTAATAATTTATAAAATAATACCCGCAACGTAAATCGCCTATGTTTTATTCATACAAAGAGATCTATTTACTTATTTGTAATAAAAAATGTGCTTAGATATATATTTTTATTAGTATTACAGCACGCAACATGAACTTTTTTCTAATATTTCAAAATTTTCGTGATTTTCATTGTAAATAACTGTGAATTAAACACAACTTTGTTTACTTCACACAATGACACTTTAATTAAACAAATTAATTAAAATGTTTTCGATGCTTACTGCATCATCTTGGGTAATATACTAACTTAAGACTAGAAGACATTTTATTTACTACATGGGGCTGGAGTTGTTGGGAGCGGGATAAGGGTTGGAAGAGAGGTTGTTGCATTTATGCAAAAAAGGAATGAAATTGGACATCATGGAAAATATAGAAATTCATCTAAATAATGATAAGGCCCTAAACATACAAACACCTCTTATTGCGTCCCCCCTTCTAACCATACTAGCCCTTCCCAGCAACCACTTTCACTTTCCGCCTACCCCTCTCCCGCTCCCGATACCTCCCGCCGCATGTAGTAAATAAAATGTCTTCTAGTCTTTAGTTAGTATATTACTGAAGATGATGCAGTAAGCATCGAAAACATTTTAACTAATTTGTTTAATTAAAGTGTCATTGTGTAAAGTAAACAACGTTGTGTTTTATTCACAACTTTTAAATGCTAAATAAAGGTAAAATTTATTATTAAGGTTAAAAGCAACCAACTTTGTATAAATCATGTAATTAAATTTATGCAGGCTGATTTTCATATAAAACAAATCATTGAAACAGTGAATTATCCTAGACATAATATACAACATGATTACAGCTGACTCTAAGGATCTTACAATATGATAACAGTTGACTCTAAGGATCTTATAATATGATTATAGTTGACTCTAAGGATCTTACAATTTGATTACAGTTGACTCGAAGGAACCTACAATATGATTACAGTTGACTCTAAGGATCTTACAATGTGATTACAGTTGACTCTAAGGATCTTACAATTTGATTACAGTTGACTCAAAGGATCTTACAATATGATTACAGTTGACTCTAAGGATCTTACAATATGATAACAGTTGATTCATGGACAGTCGTGCTCCAGATCTATTTGTTTTAATTTCTGGTGTCTCAATAATGAAATTATTTTCTTAATGAGATTATCGTAGCCTCAATGCATACATTAGAAAATGATTTGTCCATTAAAGGTGGAAAGTTTTCAATCATAATATACGCTGTACATCGAGCCTTGTTTTAGGAGAGTTCTTGGGTAGGAAACTCTCATAGGTGAAGACAATTTGAGGCTTGAAGATATCAACTGGTTAAATAGATTGACGGTTGATAACTACAATAGAACAGATATAAGTGCTTAAATATATAAGGTGATTTTTGGAGAAAGAGCTTAGTGTAGATAAATTAACTAAAATTATAGAATTATTATAGAAGAATCAAATTATAGAAGAAGAAGACGAAGCTATTTATATATGGGAAAGCATGTGTGGAAATCTTAATTAATGATTATGGTGGTCAATATCGGGTAATTGTGTTCTTATAGCATACCAATAGAGTATGCTATAAGAACTAGGAACTAAGTAGGAACCCCTAGTGAGGAGGACTAAGAACAAAAAATCTATCATATTTTTAAAATTGTAATTTAAAAAAAGATTGAAAATAATTTTCAGGCGTATTCTAGTGAATATGTTTAAAATCGAAATATGATACATACGGAGTGTCTCATATGTCATATCAACAACTTAACAGGTGGATTCCTGCCTTGATATTCAGTCGAAAATGTTTAATCAACCATCAATAATAATAGAGGTATGCAATATTCAAGTTTGCATTTTTTTTCAATATTTCTGACTTATTTCATGAAAAAAGTTGAACTATCATTACAATAACTTATATCGATTATAAAAAATTCATTCTCTTTAATAAAACTCAAATAAAATGATGAAAACCTTGTAAAAAATCTATTTTCAATTTTTGCAAGGTTTTATCATTTTATTTGACGATTTATCAAGTGATCAAACTTAGCGAGTTCTGGTGTATAGTTTGTTGTGTTATTTATTTTTAAAAAGTACTATTTTACCGAGAAGTTTTATACAAACCTCGTTAATATATTTGACAGATAAGCTGAATGTGTTATAAATATCTAAGAACTAATTTTTATAATTGCAAATTCATTTCAAAAATGCCCGTGATATTACTAACAGTTTGACTGTGTAAGATCACATAAAAGTCCAATGGATCTTCATTCGAAATAAAATATGCCAAAACATTGTTACGAAAAGCCCGCGGGCCGTAATAAATAAGGGTTGAATAAGAGATAAACCTGCGGAGAACGCGAGCGTGACTGGCGATCTTTGTCACCAGCCATGCAAATGTTTTACCACCAACACTGCACATTGCTCAGCACTACATAATGCTCGACACTGTCTAATGCTCGACACTGTCTAATGCTCAACATACGCGCGGCTCAACTACGAAATCAAGGAGGTGTTCGCAACAACACGCTTCTAACGAGACAGCGGTTTCTACACGAGTAAAAAAGTACGATTAGGTACAGCCTGGCATTCTACTGGCAGGCTGAAGGTAAGGTAGGTAGGAAATTTGAAGATTATAACATTGTTCAGAGATGAACTAAACCCCTTCTTTAGATGAAAGGGTTGTGACCTTTTATTCAAAATTATTTGTAGCCAGGAAATTTGTATCAAGCAATTCTCTTTTCGTTGTAAAATTTGTTGAACATACTTGAAGAATTATAAGAATGACACGTATTTCGTGTGAAAAGGAATTATATCAAACATAATAATTTCGTTGTCTGTCCGTCTGTCCTTCAGTCCGTCTGTCTGTCTGTCTGTCTATATATATGTCTGTTTATCTATCCCCGTAACTTCATGTAACGTCCGTAATTTCTTTCGAATTCACGGCTGACTAAACGAAATTAAACGGTCCGAAATGCGGCTTGAACCCCGGACCAGCAAACCCGATTGCGATGTTGCTACGACGAGCCCGAATTACCCGTCAAAATACAGTACATATAAGACTTTAAAATTATCATTAGAATTACCATTATGCCGGTGGGGGAGATATTAAAAAAAAATGTTCAAGTATTTTGATAAAAGTCATTATTACTATTTCATGGGTGTCGGCTATAAATTACTAAATACTTATTCTTTAGAAACCGGTAATGTAAGAATACCATCTTTTTTGACGGTTTGTATGGCTAGTAAATTAATAAATATGAATAATTTAATAAATAAAGATAATGTAGATGTGCATGGTGATGGAAGCGCAAATGGGAATGGCAACGTTTTAATCGATAACAGTCGATGTATTTGGATATATATTAATTCTAAAATCGCATATACCTATTGCTCAGTGAATAAAGAAATTAAAAAAAAGTAAAGTTTTTACAATACTCCCTTTCTCATTTTCGGGTTTCGGAATCTCCATACAACTTACTGAAAAAACCATTAAAAATTTGAAAAATCCAAAATTATACTATAATTATTATTTTTTTTAACGAAAATTTGAAAGATCTTCTTGATCGTTGCCACGAGTCTGCTTGCAAAGTTTCAGCTCGATTGGATCACAGAAAAAGGGATAAAATCGATTCAAAGTTTTTTCGTCAGACAAGCAGACGCCACGAGTTAAAAGAAAGGAAGTAATAAATATGTAGAGAATGTTAAGCTTTCTTTAATAAAGAATTTTAAAAAAATTTAAAAACACTGTGAAATTTTTGAAATTGAAATTTTTGACACCGTGACTTTGTGATGCTTCTTATAATTACAAAAAGCACAAATTCTTTTCTTTCTGATTTTTTCTTTACTCTACGTTTAAATTATTACAGTTCTGTTGTTTAATTATAATTTCTGCACTTGACTATTGCACTGACATCTATGTAATATCTCATCGGTAATAAACATTTCCAAACATGTCAATGGATCCGTTACATCCCTAGCGTGACGCGTACCTTTTGGTTCACGAACAATATTTATAGCGGGTGTTCTGATTGTTCTAGACCTTTTAGTAGACCAAACATTATTATTTTTACCACGGACAATTCTATGGTCGAATGACATTCGAGAGTCATGATGGTTGATGGAAAAACCTAGTAAACTGATAAATATTTTGAGAGATGGTATAATAATCACTAGAAATGCTAACAGATCCGTTATTGGTTGAAGAAGAAGTTGTGGATTCATATGCCGGTTATTTTTGTTTTCTATTGGTAGGACACTTAAAGAAAGTCATCATATTTAATTTCTATGGAAGATCTCAGTTTTTAATTACACTGCATTCTCCAAGTACACAGAGAAGAGAGAAGAGGGACCTACCACATGTCCAGGGCTGTTCTATGACCAATAGCTCCCATATCGGCCCTACACTTTGACACCCATATTTGGAATTTTTTAAATGCTAAAGCGGCCGTGCACACCGTCCCGCTGACACTCATGGAAATGCGAGCGGGACGGGTAGGCGTCCACACAAAACCTACTCTCCGTCTCCGAGGCGGGGGACAAACAACAAACAATTGGAACATACTTATTATCCATTAAGTGGGAATTAGTTAGTTAGGATTTAGTTAAGTTACATATATATATGGAATAATTAGCTGGGGAGGAATGTATAAAACCATCCTGCAGACATTAAAAATAATTCAAAAATTGATCAATAATTTTAAAGAAACGTAAAACATATCCTACGGAATTGTTGAAAGAATTCAAGGTCCCAAATTTATACAGCGTATATAAAACCAACTCAATATTACAAATACACAAAGAAACTATGAATCAAAAAAACACAAATATAGTTCAAGATCAAAATAGATGTAGCAAAATAGTGCACATGTTTGGAATCCTAAATATACCTAGATGCAGTAAAACAGCCATGCAACACCACTACAGATTCCTAGGAATCAAATATTTCAATAATTTACCAGCGAATATAAGAACTATACCTACAACATTATGCAAAGACCAAAAAGTGCGTATATTCATTGAACAATTGAGTGATGACATTTGTGATATTAACCTTAACTTCTTTTTTTCTTCTTCTTCTTCTTCTGCTTTTTATGTACTTGCTTTTTATTGTATATAATATATTTATTTTTATATTTTTGTATCTGAATTTTAAGAATTTTCTTTCCACTTTATGTCATTATTATGTTTACATGTTGTTATTATTTTTTCTTTAAACTATATATTCTGTTAATGTACACTTTACCTATCTGTTGTAAAAACCCTAAAGGACGTTAACAAATAAATAAATGAAAAATAAAATAAAAACATGCTAATTATTGTACCAATTAAGTTTTACGAACGGAATTATTAAAGGAATATTTAAAAGTACCCCAAGGAATGTTACTGGCACAAAACTCGCTAAATTTAAAGTTTATAACGAGGCGGGTCGTCTTTTGAAGGCAGACGTTTCATAAAAGTGCTTCGGTCCATAAAAATTTAGTGCCAACTTCGCGAAAGTTTTTAGTTTTATGCACATTTTATCGGTTATTGAATTTCTAAACAAGCGCACAGTTGCGCCCGGGTCTGCCCGGCACGCGGGCATCCGCGCTGCAACGCGGGTCCCGTGCTCCCGGCGAGCGGGAAACTTTTTATTTATTACGCCAGGTGCGCAAAAACTGACTGTCTACCTGCTGCGCTCTTCAAACAGGTCACCGACAAAGGAACGAACGAACAAACGTACGCTGCATTTAGACGTGAAGACATGCCTAAAGCCGGCGCCACACTGAGCGCATCTCTGACGTCGCGTCAAATCCGCAACCGAATTTAGCAGTCATATATTCGGGTGGATTCAGTCTGCAACAAACACACGTGCGTACGCAGTGCGGTACCCACCGCTTACCCAGGACCGATTTATGAGCAAAAGCTCCTATATCGGTTCTTCTCGTTCGTCTCCAGGTTGACATTTTTGAAGCTACAATGCAAGACCGTGCTGTCCCGCATGGGTCGTATAAACCGGTACGAGGCGGCACGGCCGCAAAAACAAAACCATTCACAGACCGACACAATTAGATACGTCTTTATTGCATAAAATAAATACATAAATTAATACAAGAACAAAGAGATGGTAATAACAAAATAAGAAAAATAATACATGGTAGACGAATTGCGCGGTGGCGACAGTGAAAGGCTAAGGTCAAACAGACACATAATAAAATACATTTGGATATCTGGCTGGGTAAATACGGGACCGGCAGATCTTCGTCCAATGCAGGAGCCCACTGTGCGGACGATCTGTCGAATGTGGCGCGTTGCATTTAAAAACGTGAGACGTAAATTCCGCGGGCGGAGAAACGAACAGACGCCGAAGCGAGCGTTCCGCCAGCGGATGGACCGAAGATACGCTCGGTTTGAAGGGAGCCCGCCACACACCCTGGGCTGTGTTATGCGCAGAGCGTCCATATCGGCCCAGCACGTTCGCCGCCTAGTTGGCATAATTGACATCATAGCCTACCATGACCCCTGAGGTCCGCGGATATATGTATGGGTGTCTGCAGTCTCATCTCTGGATCATTTGACAATAATAAATATATAAATGAAAATAAAATACAGAAACAGATTACAAGTGGAATCCGATTTGAGATCAACCGGAATATCACTAATTTAATTGCAAAAAAGCAACACCAACCGTCACATTAATTAACCGTTAATTAATGTGAATGTTGTACGTCAATTATTAACGTATTTTTTATAAAAAAGTTTTTATTTTTATCTGTAGTACTAAAATAAATGGTCCAAAATTTATTGCTGTATTTTTTATTAAGGGGTTTCTTGAAAATTGTGCTTGATTTACTAGGGATCCGAAACGCTGGCTTTTCGTAACCTTTTTCAAAAATAAAAATGGAGGATGGTTGCGCGGCATGCCGTAGTCCCGAATTCAGAGTCAATACTTAGATGATTTAAAGGTTAAGATACGCCTTAAAAGTTTCGGGCCCTAGACTTGAATAAAATATATCTGTAAACAAACCAGGAAGGAAAGTTTTTTTCAAGTTTGTGTTTACTGGGGTACTATGCCGTGTTGTTACGACCTTTCACGCACATCAGCCCTGATGATGGACCCTGCAATGGGATCCGAAACGTCGGCCCGAAAGGTCGTAACAACACGGCATAGTACCCCAGTAAACACAAACTTTATTATTATCAATACAAACTTTATTATACAATCTTATGGGCAAGATAGAGGGTCGTAGAGGTGTTGGAAGGAGACAAATTTCCTGGCTCCGCAATATACGCGACTGGACGGGCATAAGAAGTGTTGGAGAACTGTTTCGTGCTGACCAGGACAGGGACGCTTTCTTTCGGGTGATAGTCAACGTTGGGGGGACCTGACATGACACCAGAAGAAGAAGAAGAAACACAAACTTGAAGATTCTGAGTGGCCGTGAAAACCTAAGAACATTCTTAACCAACCTCTATCAGGAAGGAAAGTATTCTATAAACGTGTGCTGGTGGCCTTTGCTCCTTACATTGTAATTGTCTGTAGGCTCTCTGTGTTAATTTTTGAATGAATTGAAACATAGGAACTGGCTTTTATTGCATGATCGTGTATAACATAAATTATTTGATCATATGACACCGTGATCGAATGTAGAGCGGACCGACCCGCTACAGAAACCTGTCGGAGGTCTCCAGCGATAATTCATCCCTAGAATGCGCCAGAAATCGATGGAGTCAAATGGCGCCAAATAATTTCGAGTGCAGCATCGGCAACCCGCCTGCACAGTGGCACGTCCCCAACAGATTTCTTGTCAGCAAGAACAAAGATTTTCCACAGAACCATAGGAATTTATTTTAACAATCAATTTATACGTGAATAAAACACTTTTGAGTTATACACGACTAGTTTCGAGAACTAGAGATGTTCTCATCTACAGGTGAGAATATAAGTCCAATATTTTTTTATTAATCAATTATTTTTTTAATTTTTTTAATTTAAAGACTATCGACAGGTCAGAATGACCCTAATGGATAGTCATTTAGGACAAGGTGATTAGAAAATTAGAAATTAGAAAAGACATACAGAAAAATCAAATTAACGAAAATATATTTTAACTGCTACCGGGGATTCGAACCAACGGACCTCCATTCTATCGCGTTATCCAATTTCACCAAGGCAGTCTAGGAATTTAACGAAAATTTTTCGACCTTATATTATGTAGTCTCTTTTTAATTGATTTATTATTTTTTGTCATTTTTAAAGCAATCCGCTTTTTATAGTGCAAAAGTCACAAATACCGCCTGAAGACGCCAGAAATTAATTATTTTCCATTATAATATTTTTTCGTTAATTTGATTTTTCTGTATGTCTTTTTTATATTTAAAATTTAGAGAAATTCGTTCTGAAATTGCAACTTCACAATAATAATTTGTTTTTTTTAAATATATAAATACAATAGTTTATATTCTTACCTGTAGATGAGAACATCTGTAGTTTTCGAAAGTAGTCGTGTATAACTTAAACTCAAAAGTGGTCTTATAAAAATATTTTATTTATATATAAATTATCATGTCATATCACAAAGTTAATGCTAAATCAATAAATAATAATTCTAACAACATATGAACGGAATATTTTTCATGTTTCAATAATATTAAACCCCCCCCCCCTCGTCCAACTAAGTGGAGGGATATCTAGGTGGTGGGTACAATTCATACATTAAAAGCACGCTCCCACACACTTCAGTCTACGCTCACCTGAAGAAGGAAACACATGTTTCTCAAACATGTAACGATATACTCGTACGTATATCCATGCTGAATTAAAGTAGTGTAGATTTATAAAATCACACATAATTCAAAATTATCAGCGGTTTTCTAACTAATGCTGGATGAAGGAAAGAATTCCAATACACCTTCCCAAGAACCGACCAGATAATCATAGACAGTAAAATCTAATTTGAATTCATAGCTCTTCACCAAAAAGCAATCGTAAACTAAATCTAATTTTGAATGTTTCGGCGTTAACTTTGTGGAAATCCATTATTAACAAATCATGAAATAAAACACTGAACTTTGTTTTTTTCCACTATTTTATATTTGAGACTTGTTAAACTACATGTTTCGGAAACATCCATTTCCTTCATTAGTCTTTAGTCTTAGTTTTAATACCTCCTTAGTCTTAATTCACCTGATGAAGAAAACGGACGTTTCCGAAACGTGTAGTGTAACAAGTCTCAAATATAAAATAGTGGAAAAGAACAAAGTTCAGTGTTTTATTTCATAATTTGTTAAATCTATTTTTTTAGCAGTCGGTATTTAAAATTATCAGTCGGTATTGAAATATATCAATATTTAAAATTCTACTCTGGAAAATGTTGTTCAAACCGATTCCTAATGCGTCTGCTAAAGACAACCATCCCACGGATATTTTACACTCGTCATCCCTTATTATTTATATTTCCAACCCCAAATGGCGGGCAGCCATTTGGTTCCATTTTTAAGCAGCCATCTCGCTGACCGAACAAGTTCTCCGCCTTTATCTCGCGAGACCCTCCCGTGATAGATTCCCACCGTTAGTGGTCCATACCGTACCGCGGCCGGTAGACATCGTTCACGTGAAAACCTCTGTCGCTTGTTTATTTATCTCACGATAAATATACCCCGCAGAGGGGGCTGGTATTTCGATAATAGTTTATAGAAAACTACCCCGATCGAAGCGATATCCTATTACAGTTGCGTCACGCCGTAGTGTTTTCCAACCCCCTTATAATGCGGCGTAATCCTACTTAAGCACAAAGACCAAACTGACCGTTTTCAAAGCTGCGGTTGTGGCTGATGGTCACCAAATATGGATGCTTACGAAGAGAGTGAGATTAACAATGCAGATTGTCGAAATGAGTTGTCTTAAGGGGTACTGTTAATAGACCGAGTGACAAGTATCGAGACAAGGGAGAGCCTTGGCATACAGCCTCTAATGTTACGTATAGTGGATTAAGAAAGCCAAAGGAACGACTTCTATTGTACATCCTTGGCAACTCTGGAGAGAATATGGCCCCTGGTAATCTGCTTACATGATCATTTATAAATGTATACATACACATGTAATTCATAACACAATATCTATCTGTACAAGTACATAAATCACAAACTAAGTAAAGACAATTAAAAGTCATCATCAGACAACATAAAGACACATAAAATATATCAGTAAGAACAAAGACATGTATTCATATATGTATTTAACAAAGTTTAATCATATAATTTAACGGTAAAGTGTTCGTTAAGGAGATTTCGGTTCTTTAATAATAAGCAACGTTTTTTAAGAGAAAAACAAACACTGAAATACTGTGAGATTGGGCAAAATAGATGTAGGTAGAATATTAAAAAAATAGAATGCTTTATTTTGATTGTTCAGGATATAATTCAGAATATTTTGAGTTTGTTCTAATCTTTCAGAACAGTGCTGGATTTATGTCACAGAGACATTATTAATCAATTAACGTATATTATAGATATCTCACAGAGACGAAACTGTATTTCTTATGGGAAAGTAGGTATAGAAGTCATTTGGGTGTACATAGGACTTATGACCTATCTTATGGATGGCTTAAGCGAGAAATACATAAGAAATACAGTTTCGTCTCTGTGAGATATCTATAATATACGTTAATTGATTAATAATGTCTCTGTGACATAAATCCAGCACCGTTCTGAAAGATTTGAACAAACTCAAAATATTCTGAATTGTAAATACTGGTAAAAAAGGAATTTAACAAAAATTGTAAATAATATTTCCTGGCGTATCCTAGTGTAATGCAAGTAATTCGGATGAATTTCATTACACAATAAAGTATATTGCTCTCAAAATTCCGTAAAATCAACTGTAGATTTTCTCATTAGCGACATCTGTGGGGATTTAGGGGAATGAAAATGGCTTTGTACAGGCCGCATGGAAAGGCGGTTACAACTCGTATGTGAAAGCTTTCCACGCAATTTGAACATATATACAACTTCCGAAAAATGAATAAGCATGGTATATTCTATCATGGGTGGAAATGGCGAATGTTACATTGTGTAAAGTGATCACTTAAGCCAACCATAAGATAGGTCATAAGTCCTATGTACACCCAAATGACTTCTATACCTACTTTCCCATAAGAAATACAGTTTCGTCTCTGTGAAATATCTATAATATACGTTAATTGTTCAGGATATAGTTTGTCTCTCGGACAAACTCGAATTACAAAACGGAACAGCGCGCGGTGGCCCGTTGTTTTCCGCAATGTCGGCTCGAAATGAGATATTTTTTTCTTAACGTTCCAGTTTGTTTATTTATTGCTTACTTATTTAAGTTTTCTCGGACGGGGATGAAAAATTGGGATAGGGTGGGGGCGCCGCGCAGAGCTATCTGCTGATTTAGCAGCCAGTCAGGACCCACAACGGAAGGAAGTTCTGACGGCTACTCAATTTTGTTTGTCTTCAAATAAGTGCTTACAGTTGTTAGAATAATCGTCAAAATAGTGGTGAAAATCCCACAAGGTAGGTACATATTAAATGAAAATTGTATTCATGACAACGCCAAAACCTAGCCAAGGGCAAAAATCTTATGGTTGTGGATAAAAAAAATAGTTATCAATCACTCAATTGTGTTGTATTGACTTTAGCGTCGATTATTATTTATTTTATTTTTTTCATATACATTGGTGCAATACAGTACATGCATGGAAGTTTTTCAGATTACGACAAATAGGTTACAGAATCATGTACCAGTGACATGCACATGATGTCAGAAAAGTAATTCATATTTAAGATAATTATGTATAATCAGAATATACAAACATGGCAACCTATAAAATACAATATTTTTCAACATTCATGTACCCGCTTGTATGTGTCAGTTTATTTATCGATATATCAATATATATATAAAAAGAAACCCGTGTTTCCCTATCCGCCAAGTTTTCTCCACAACCACCCACAACCACCCACTGGTAGTTATGGTGGTGGATAGCCCTTGGTGTCACATCGAAAATATGCGAGTTTCGTGGGGGTGGCTGTGCGTGGGTGGGAGTGGGTGACGAAAATGTACTTTCTAGCACATTGTTTTGTTATGGGAAGGCCGCAAATGCTTCATATTGTTTCAAAATAGGCGCGCCAACTGTGTAGGTGAGTCTAGAAGGTTCCGGAAAAACCTGCTCTAGAATGTTCTGAAAGGAGAAGGTTCTAGAAAATTCCCGAAAGTTCTATAAGGTTCTAAGCTGAGTGGCGGAATGTGTCGGTGTATCTAGAAGGTTCCTCTATATTCGAATTTCTGAAAGGAGAGTGTTCTAGAAGGTTCGCGAAAGTTCTATGACGATCGAAACAGTGTTCTAAAAATCAACGCGTGCGAAGCCGCGCGGGCACAGCTAATATTAAATAAAAATTGAATTCATGTCAACGCAAAAACCAAGTGCAATAATCTTACGGTTATAGATAAAAAAATAGTTATCAATCATTAAATTGTATTGTACTGACTTTGGTGGCGAATTTTATTTATTTTGTTTATTTCATATACATTGGTGCAATACAGTACATGCATGGAAGCTTTTCAAATTACGACGAATAGGTTACAGAATCATGTACCAGTGACATGCACATGATGTCAGAAAATTAATTCATATTTAAGATAATTATGTATAATCAGAATATACAAACATGGCAACCTATAAAATACAATATTTTTCAACATTCATGTACTCGCTTGTACGGTGTCAGTTTATTAATGTGTTATAATGAGTCGGTGTATGCAGAGAGTGTGGGTTGGACTTGGTGAGGATAGAACTAATTAAGCAAAAGTATTGAAGAAGCAAAAGGTAAATAAAGCACTACAGTAGGTGATCACGAATAAATAAAAATTACTGCAAACTATCGACAATTGCGGCTATCGTGGCCGTTTTTCTTCCAATATTGGCCGATGCGCGGCCACGGCTGGTGTTTTGTAATTCCTACTTTTTAAATAGAGAAAATGTACGTGATTTAACACAGTATAATTTTACTTATGCTTTACCAATTAATGCAAACAAATGTACAATCTGCTTTTCTCTTGGACCGGATGGACCGTTTCGGCGGTGACAAATGTTCGACATGTTTCATATCAAAGATCAACTGCCCTTTCATATGCTAATGATGCTGTAGTGTGACGCAGATCGACGACAAATTGGCAATACATGACGTATACCATCACTGGCATTGGCATATGTATTAATTACTGTTGGTTGTAGCGACATATAAAATTTTTAAATGCCGATTACAGATAGGTACTTCAATGAATGAAATGTTTTTTTGTAATTTGAGTATAATTGTAATCATAATAAATAATTCACTATGTAACGATCCGTCACTACTGCTACAAAGACGCTACGCTAAATAATTAATTTTATATGTAATAATAACCGTCACAAATGTAACAATGTTCATCAACAACGCTAACAGATGGCGCTACGCTACGCTAGATTGCGCTGTCCTAACAATACTAACTCGCGGCCAAAATATGTATAATTCTATATAAAAATACTCTGCATCAAAGTTAATTTTTCAAGACCAAATTTACTAAAAATTTTCCAATAAAAATATATTATTAAATAACAAAAATTCATATTTTATAAATAAAATTTTAAATCTAAGATATCTTTAAAGAAGAGAGTTAGACATATATGATGTTTAGATTTATCTACCACTAGTATTTTATAGCTACTGACTTTAAAAACTGAATTTGTATATATGTCAAAATACGTAATTTTTTAAGGTTATAATATAAGTTATGTTTGTACAAGCGTAACAAAATTGAACGTGCAACATTTTAAACAGTATTTGCATAACAAAAATGATGAATACATCAGCAAATGCAGTCCTTATTTTTATTAAGAAAATGCAAAATATTCTGGTTAGTATAAATATTTATATGCAAGAATCCAATGAGGTGCATGATGGATGGTTTCATCTCGTGGTCAAAAAAAAAAAACATAAAATAGACTGGCTATGAGACCAGTCGATTGTCTCGATGACAGACACTACGATACGAAACATTGACAAACGAGACTTGGTGAGCAGAGCAAAATAATTCAGAAAACCAGGCTCGCCTGACCTGACAGATGCCAATAATCTCTTCGTGGTTTATAAATATTTGAGGTTTGATCCCGCGCGTCGGCCAAATCTTTATCGAAATATTTTAATGTTTTTTTAGCTGATGTAAGAATAAATTTTTCACACATCGATGTTTTCGATCATGAGGGAAAAATTTATAAAAATTCTTTGCATGAGCGCGGACACGAACGGGTGGAAATGAGAGATTTTTTTTAACGGTGAAAATTCTGGCTGGATATATATAAAGCCTAATTCTGGATGCTTATATGCAGATTTGATTCATAAATCAATGTGTACATATCGAGTGCTTCTCAGTGAAAGATCTCGTGAAAATCTCACTTTATAGGAAGAGAATTGTTTTTAAAAATATTGTAGACGCGGTTAACGAAATTAATTTACATCAAAATTGTAGGTTACTATTCATAATTCTAGAATTTTAGAAATTATATATATAAACCGCGAAGAAAAAATAATAACTGTTCGAAGAATATTTTTTCTTATTCTGTATGAAGGCTTGAACTTTGTGGTGACATTATTATTAAAATAAAACACAAATCACTTTGTTTTCACCACTTTATTAGATTAAACAATCTACATGTTTCGAGAACAATGTTCTCTGCTTCAGGATTATTGTGTACTAAAGATTTTTAAAAGTTAAACCAAGCAAATGTGTTACGGCGAAGGGGTGGGTGAGGGGGTAGGTGAGGGGAGGGGGGGTTCGAGGAGGTTCCAGATGACCCATAATAATTACTGTATACCAGCTAACTCCTGCGGCTTTGCACGCGTAGATTTTTAGTCAATTTTATTAATTTTTTTACAAATTTTTGTATTAACCTTAACATTAAAATATATGTCGTCGTAAAATTTTTTGTAGAACTTTCTAAGTTCTACAACTTCTCTATAAAAAATATTTTAAAGTCTCTTACCGTTAAGGTAGCGTTCGTAAAAAACGCAATGCTCGACCATTTTCTCGTCGACTTTAGTTGTAAATAGGTAACTACGAAAAGCCCTTTTATTTTAACGTAATAATACGTAACTTCTTCTTCAAATGTAGCAAATTTATTTTGTGGTAACATAATTATAATTAATATAAATTAACTTTGTTTAAACCACTTATTTATTGAAAAAAATCAATTATTTTTGTTTTCCTGATGAAGAAGCCATTGGCTTTGAAACATGTTGATTTTTTTCAATAAATAAGTGGTTTAAACAAAGTTAATTTATATTAAGAATAATACGTACCCTAGAAGCCAATTCTAAATATTGGTGAAAGAATTTTTGAAATCGGATGAGTTGTTTCAGAGATTACCTCCTACATCCAAACTTACAAACTATACCTCTTTATTTATTAATATAGATATCATAATTATTATTTTCCTTCGATTAAAATGAAAATAACCTTTGTGTTAGAAGAAAGATGATGAAGGAATATAATTTAGAATTCATTTAAATGCATGCGTTATTTTAAGGTAAAAGATTACATCCCTTAGGTAAGATAGTTTACCTTTAAGAACAGTCTACCAGCAATATATAAGTCCAGGGTGTCAGCTCCATTGTATTCCAAAAATTTGTATTGCATTTTTTCAGTGACATGTTTATTCCAGTTTAATTCTAGATATTCGAGTCACGGTACATTCTGAAAAACAGGAACACGGAAATTAAATGTCAATTTTACTAATTGTAATACAATGTAATATCATCAATTAATAATTACAGGCATCAATATTCCAAAATAATTGGGGTCAATCACTACAGTCGAACCATGATGAATTGTATTTTAACTAACAGTTAATATTTGTATTATTTTTACGCCGTGTTAAAATTGAAGCAAAAAATTGTTTGTAGAAGGTTTTTGGTACTAGTAGATAATGCTAAAAATCCAATAAAAGCTGAAATTGATTATCCACCATCTGACTAAGATGCACCTTCGAATTTATCGTTCGCAGAGATGACGTAAGCTAATAAAAATAGTAGTAATAGTAATTGTAGCATACACACACACACACACACACTCACACACACATACATATACACACTAAACACATCACCATTAAGTTAATAATTTTATAGATATTATTGTAAGCACTTAATAGAGCAGATATTGTTCTAATGTTTGACTAATCTTTTTCTTTGTAAAACATCTTCATGCAATGTAAGCTTAAATGCGAATAATTAAAAGAAAAATAATAAAAAAAGGTGGTAGACCATAGAGGAAGAATAGTACAATACAAAGGACCGACCAGATTCCATCCCACTGCTATAGAGAAAGCTGGAGGAGTTTGTTGAGGATACCAAGAGGTCCCAACCATTGAGTCGAACGAACCAATCTGAGTAAAGGACTCAACAAATTGAATTTTTTTTTCGATTTTTAATTAAATATTTTTATTCTTATTTTAATTTTAAGAGTTTTTTCAACCTAAAGTTGAAAAAATTCTTAACTCAGTTCATTCAGATATTTGGGACTGAAAAATAAGACTTTTGGCAATAGAAAATAATAATATAATACTCAATATAAATACTGTCATGAAAGTCTAACATTTCATAGAAAAAAATCAAAGATATTGAACAAAAAATGTATACTTTGATGTCAGTTAACTCCGTAACTGTCAAAATTTCGCCCGAAGTGTAAAGGATATATTCCTTTGAAAATTGAATGAAGAAAACTCCCCCGAAACTCTGCATATTCTGTTACTATGTATTCTGATAACCAAAATTTTCTTTCTATTTACTTTCTTTAATTTGTGAATTTATTGATAAAGACTTAGTGCCTTTCTTATACTTTTTGTAGAAAATTGGCACTCAAAGATGATGATTATACCACAGCTAAAACTTTAATGCAAGTGAGCCATTGATTGTAGACACCAGATACCGCCATCTAGTCGGCGATCTTCTTTATATTGTGTCCGTACTTTTTGTGACATGTTAGAATATTCCAGTGTGTGAAATTGTATTGTGGAAGATGGATGCGGCTCAATATTTCTTTCTTAAATCTAAGGAGCAAAATATATTGTTGAAATTTTTTAGATGCGATGAAATTTTAGTATGCAAAAGGATTTTTATACACCTAACTTAAAACACATTTTATAGTAAATAATAAAAAAATAATAATATGAATAAAACATATTAAAGATAAATGAACAATATGAAATGTAACAATGTAAAACTATATAAAATAAATTAACGATGGAAATGAACAATATATATAAACTATGATTAGTACACAAGCACGCAGTAATAATTAGAAACCTTAGACAAATTATTAATAGAGTAAAATAATGATAATTAAAATAATATACCAGATAAATAAGATAAGAAGATTAAATAAACCAAAAAATAAATATAAAAGATAAATCAAAACAAATTTAAAAGGGAAATTAACAATAATTAGGTCACTTTAAAATAAATAAATATATAATATAATTCATGGGGAACAAAACCTAAGTAAAAATTTAATCCATTAAATTTAAATAAATTCTACTGATATATTCTAAGTTTTGCTGCAGATGCACCATGCGGAAGCCTTCACCCTATGAAGTTATCTAATACTGATCTTATTTTATCTTTATTACCGCCATCTGAAAAAATCCTCCCGATTGACGGTTTTTCATTTCGATGTCTGTTGTCGCTGCGGTAAATGACGACCATCTCTTTGCCAAAGTAGAATATGTATCTGTCTTCTTCTTTTTCTTCTTTTAGTAGATCTGTTGATCTGTGCTACAGAAAACTACGTCTCCTGGGATAACGAGGTCCAGCTATCCCTTCATCTTTTCGGTGATATTCCAGGTAAGCGTCGTCCAGAGGGGATTTCATTCGCTGCTGTATGCACGAGTTTATTACTGTTCATTCTGGCTACGTGATCCCGCCAGAATCTCCTGGATATACTCTATCGTGCTATGTCCTCTATTTTGCAAGTAATGGATATCAGCATCTTCATTTCAGTTGTTCTGAGGAATCCTTTGGTGCGGACAGTGTCAGCCCGCGTCTCTACAGCATATGTCATAATAGGTCGCACACATGTCTTGTATATTTTGACCTTACTTTCAATAAACATATTTTTGTTTTTCCATACCAAATTCTTGAGACACCCTGATACGGTGGTTGCTCTGTTAACTTGCTCTCGGAATTCGATATACAGGTCGCTATGGCTACAGATTTTTACGCCTAAACATTTAAAGCTCAGGATTTGTTCCACAGGCTCATTATCAATACTCAGCTTACATCTTGTTGGTTGTTTTGATATTGCCAAACTTTTAGTTTTGCTGATTGCTATTGACGTATTAAGCCCTTGTGATGCAATGTAGAATTTTTACAGCATTCTCTGCAAGTAATCTTCAGACTCTGCTATTATCTTTATAAGATAATAGCAGTTATCTGCGGATATCTCTCTAGTTGTCAGTTCTGGCAACTGGTTCGTTTCGTGCTTCTCTACGATTAAATAGTTGGGTTTATACTTCGGTGGTTGTGCTGTTCTATTATTGTTACGGGTATGTGTTTTCAGATAAGTCGGTTGGTCGGGAAATAGGCTGAGGCCGCTCATCCCCCAGCGGTATTAAAAAACATAGAAGAAACTCTCCGAGTTTTAATCATATTCGCATTTTGCGTTCGCCCTTAACGGAATATCAAAAATGTGTTTACAATAATTCGGGCGGATTTGGCGGGCGTCGTCGGAGGAAGAAAAACGGCCGACTGGGGTGCTGTAAATTCGGCCCGAAAATACGAAATTAGCTTTTATATACAAATAGTCATTACTCGGTCGCGGGACAGGGTGGTTCATGAATAATGTGCGCGTCTGCGTTTCGCGAAAAAAGAAAGAAGCGGGAAGCCGGTCCGCCGCCGCACGTAGGAGACGCGGCCAGATGGCGTGAAATGTTAATCTAACCATGAATCCTCGGAGGAGGAGCGTAACGCGTGTGGTGCGGGGTTAAATGCGTTTGATTTTGTAAAAATACCCGCTCACGTTTCCAGGGCAGAGACCACAAAGCGAACGTCCGCACCATTTTTAATAATTCATTTTCGGTTGAATCGAGTCGACGGGGAGCGTAAGGCATTTTTTCAATTTTCGCCGAAATTGTAATACAGAGAGGGGGGATTAATCAGCGCGAGAATTTTATTCAGCGCCGCTCGCATGCAGTGAACTAGCTGACACACGTGGCAGCAGCCCCCTCGAAGGCCTATGTTAAGAACATTACATCGAATGCTCCATAACGTTCCCGAATGGTCTGGAAAGGTTGCAGGCGATTGCACATATAAGATAGCACTTGGCAATAGCTACGTCTAGGAAAACTTTTCTACAGAGGCGTTGTATATACAGGGTTATATGGAAATATTAAATAACCTCGCAAGACTATATTCCTGCTTTAATTATGAGGTTTTATGAAAGTTTGCATTTTTTTAAAAATATTTCTGACTTATTTTCTGTAAAATGTCGGACAATCATTACGGTAACTCATAACGGATATGAAAATTTTATTCCCTATAATACAAGTCAAACAATATAATAAAAACCTTCCGATTCCAAAAGAATTTCTGCAGAGTTTTTACCATTTTATTTAATTTGTATTGAAATGAATAAATTTTTCGTAATCGGTATAAGTTACTGTAATGATAGTTCAACGTTTTGTAAAAAATAATTCAGAAATATCGAAAAAAAATGCAAACTTTGATGTCGCATATCACCATAACAATTGATATAAGGTCACAGTTGCTTGAACATTTCCGACTCATTATCAAAACAGAAGTATGGTTCTGCTAGGTTATTAATTTTTCCAAATAGCCCTGTATATAGGTCGTTCTCTGAGAGGTAGAGGTCATTGGTATGACGCATATTCTGTTATTATCTGTTTTCTTATTTTATATAGAGCCAATGGTAGTACAAATGAGAGAGAAGTACATACAGAGAATTCTATTTGCACGAGAAATACAAAACCTCTCGGCGGCTGACCTATAACCTCGAGCAATAAGTTTTCTTTAAAATTAATGAACATATACGAATCCGGTCATGAACTGTAGATATCAAAGAGTTATGTTTAAATTTATATAAAAACAAATACATATAAATATAATATTATCAAAAATTTATATATAAAATTTCAAAGGAAGTAAATGATACTTATTTCTAATAAAGGACATGTATGTGTTCATAAAATTGTATTTTAATATTCAATGTTTGTAACGTAAAATTTATGATTAAAAATAATATTAATTTAAGAAAATAGGTTATTTTATGGACATTAAAGTTATCAACTTGATTAAACTTTTATTAATCAAGTTGATAACTTTAATATCAACTATCCACTGGTAGGCATGTCCGTCCTGATTATAGACGGCATTTTAATCGGTAACATGTTAAACTTTATTTGAGATTTGTATCTGATAATTGCTTTGGTAATGAATAATATTTACATGTTGTTACTATCGATACATATGATCTTTACATATTTTATTTTCTTTTCACTATTGTTTTTGTATTATATAATATATACTGTTTTTATTATCCACACTTTATATTTATATCTTCAATTTATAGATTAATCTTATAGTTATGTAGTATTTTGTTTAATATCTTTATTATTTTGTTCTCACTATATTGTCAGCGGCTCATCTCGGCACAGGTTCTTCCTAGTGAGATGAGCGGCTCCATTTCCTATGTCATGTATCAAGATGAAGATAAATAAATAAATTTAAAAAAATCGATTGAACTGCTTTTTGCAATTCGACGGGTAACCATTGTTACTAGAAAACAATTATATCTTATCTATCAATCATTAATACAATCGGATACAAATCTCAAATAATTGTACCATGTTTAACCGGTTACAATATTAGTTTGACCATCATTGATCTTGAAGACACACTCGTAGATAGTACCTATTTAAATATGTCGATGTCAAAAGTTATCAATCAGTGATTGTAGAGATGCATATCGGGGAAGTTATGAGTTTAAACAAAGCATTATTTTGTTATGCTTATTATTATAAGAAGAAGAAAACAGTAAAAAATATGGTTTTGACGAAAATTTTATTGAAATTGAAAGTTAGAAATCAGTATTGAGAAAGCGTCAATCAACATGGCCCCTGAATACATAACCGACTTCTGCATTCCATTCTCCACAAATAATAGACAACTAACACTTCGCTCAGCATCAACATCTAATACAAATAGGTTAGCTGAAGTAAATCGCGCCCACAAAATTAATTTCGGTGATCGTGCTTTCACGGTGGCTGGACCAAAGTTATGGAACAAACTACCTAATAAACCGAGACAGACAGCTTACCACAGTTCAAAAAACAACTTAAGACGCATTTATTTAGACAATCCTATAAAAACCTATAGAATCTGACCACAACAACGCTAGCTAATGTTTTCCACTCCTATTGTGCACTCCGCGAAAACACCTAATTCTTTCAGGAACTCACAAACTATTATAGTACTCAATTTTAATTCCACTTCTTGCATGCCACCTAGTGAATAAGTAATAGTAAATAAGTTTTTTCTTTTCTAGCAGTAAGTTGTCTTGTAAGATAATAATTTCTATAAAACGGCGCTATACAAATTATTATTATTATTATTATTATTATCATTAAATAAGGTGTTGCATAGTTGCGGAAAATTGTGTGCAATGGAGCCCATGGACCAGCGTTTGTAAACAGTCGGTAAAACAGTCCGCGATAGTACCTAGAATGCTGCGAAGATCGCTACGGAACGTAAATTAAATTTATTTGTCAATGATGGTTGGTTAAAATAAATATATTTTGATAACTAACAATTTAATGATATAAACAAGTAAGTAAAGTGTTATAGAAATGACATTTAACTTTTTTTTTGGATAGTTTCATTTAAATTGGGTTATTCACTATACATAAAGGTACAGATACACATGCTTCTTTACTGACATGCTAATGAGCATGCCACTAATAAGCATGCCCTAACGACTGCACACACTTGCTCATTACTGGCATGCTTATTAGTGGCATGCTCATAAATAAGCATGCCCAAAGCTAACAATCAAACACACATGCTCATTAGTGGCATGCTCTTGTCATAGAATAGAGACGCTCTTGTTCAAAATGGAAACTTTGCAAACTGAAATAGAAAATTCAAGTGAACCAATAAATCAAAAAAGTTCCCGAGTTTCCATCCGCACATTTTTGATTTTAGTTTATATAATTTTTATTGTAAGATTTGAATCATTCATGCCTATTAATAAAGTTTCGTAAACATTTCTCACTATATTATTTTTACACAACGGTGACCGAGTATTCCGCAGACATTCGTGATTCCTATAATAAGTCACGAAAAGTAATGTTTGAGAAGATCGCATCGATAATACTAGCCGCGAAGCCCGCGAATGACATAAGCATGCTCATAAATAAGCAAGTCTGTTCACACATGCTCCAAAGATACCCCTTCTCTATGGTGAATGACAGTGGCATGCTTATAAATCAACCGGCGGTTGATTTTTGATTTGTCATTTCTAGCAATGTGCGTACTCACATGCCATTAATAAGCATGCCACTGTCAAAGTCGATACTGCGCATGCTCACGTGCCACTAAAGAAGCATGTGTATCAGACGCCTTAGACTCTAGATAATAAATAGAAGCGGTCAGAAAAATTTGTTTTGAGATATACCTACAAACTTGATTATGTTACTATTGTATAATAAACAAGAAAATGCTTTGTATTAATCATTCATTTGTTGATATGTCAACATGTTTCAGGACCAATGATCCTTAATCAGGATACAAGGTTTAGGATGTATCCTGATAAAGGGATAATGAATAAATCGACGTTAGATAATAAAACCGACAGTTATAATTCTTTCCTGAAATGACGATTCATGTGTGTAAAAATTTCAAATATTGCGTTAGTTCTAAGGTCAATTAAGTCTTTACTATTAAGGTATTAATGAGAATGTGGACAGTAGGGGTGAAGTGACAAGGAAAATGAGTTTATTCAATAGTATTACTCGATTTTATTTTGGGTATATTTACGGTTTCCTACTCAATAACAAAAATTCTGTAAATTGATTAGAGAAGTTTTAATTATTGACCATCGAAATACTGATTAGTTTCAAAAAAAGGTTTTATGTGGTTAGAAAATTAATCTATAATATAATTTTATAAATTGTAAATTATGAGCGTGCATTACCCGTCAAAAATACAATAAGCGAGCAAAGACGCGAACTAGTTCATGTTCCGCCCAATCGCCAGGGTTTAGAATATTGCATTTAACTGCCGGCAGGGGAAATGTTCAAATATTTATATAAAAATAGTAATTACTATTTCATGGGTGTCGCCTATAAATAAGTAAATACTTATTCTTTAGGAACCGGCATGTAAAAGTACTGTCATTTTGATGAGTTACAGCTAGCTTGATAATAATAATTTATCTGATTTGTACATCATACAAAATGTATATTTCTATAATAAAATTGAATTAATTAATTAAAATGTACGACTTAATTTAAACGTCAAGAAAAATAATTTGACTCTAAACCTGGAATTATATAATACAAAATAATATATAAATAAATCTCTGGCAAAATCAACTGTCCATATCTACTGGAAAAGATTAGCATCAGGATCCCTAAATATTCAACACGACAGTCGCATCCTTTCTCAATTCCGTAACACCATACGAGATCGCAAGGGAACTCCTTAATTTTACGAGCGAAGGTCCTGTAACGAGCTAACGAACCGCACAAATATTGATATATTCAATGTGAAATCAAGTACTATTAAGAATGCGATGTTTGGGAGAATGTTGATTTAAAAAACTATTTTCATACTTTGCTTATTATTGTTGTTATTTGTCATTATGTACTTCATAATTGTTTCTCATACTTTGTTTATTTCACTTTTCTCTTGTTTTATTGCTTATACAGGGTTATTTGTAAAACATTAATAACCTCGCAGGGTTATATTCCTGCCTTGATTATGAGTCGAAAATGTTTAAGCTATTATGACCTAATATCAATAGTTAAGGAGATATGCGACATCAAAGTTTGCATTTTTTTTTCAATATTTCTGACTTATTTTTTGTAAAACGTTGGACTATCATTACAGTAACTCATATCGATTACGAAAAATTTATTCGTTTCAATACAAGTTAAATAAAATGATAAAAACCCTGAAAAAATTCCAATTAGAATGTTTTCCAATTGGAATTTGAAGGTTTTTATTTTTTTATTTGGCTTGTATTAAAGGAAATGAATTTTTCATATTCGATATAGGTTACTGTAATGATAGTCCAACATTTTACAAAAAATAAGTAAGAAATATTGAAAAAAAAATGCAAACTTTGATGTCGCATATCTCCTTAACTATTGACATTAGGTTATAATAGCTTGAACATTTTCGACTCATAATCAAGGCAGGAATACAGCCCTGCGAGGTTATTAATGTTTTACAAATAACCCTGTATAATTGGTTAGATTAGCGTTTAAGATCTGAAATTATATTGGTATATAGAGTCGTTCTTCATTGAGCTCCAGTAGAATATTTCAAAATTGTTTTTTTTTATTTATTGTACTGAGAACTTGTGAATACTCTAAATAAATAAATAAATAAACACAACACATTTTTGTCAGTGCTGCTATTCAGCTAGCCGCGGAAATATTCATTCCGTATTTCACAACATGGCGACATCAATGCGACCATCTTCTCTGGTGAGACCGCTCGCTGCGCTATTCACGATTCGTGCAATATTTGCGATATAACTTACACCGACCCGCCTTTGCTACAACATCCCTGCATGTACTAAAATCTCGCAAGTTTTTTGGTTTATCTATAACACACGTTTTTAAACTTTTGCTGTAACTAATAATTGAAGACACGAGTGCGAGAATAACTTATGTGCGAAATCTCATCCTGAGAAAATAGTCTGTACTTGCAATATTGCAATTAGACTATCTTCTCGTATATCGCATATATATTCCACATATATACTGGACGTTTTTGAAAGGAAAATTTTGAGGCGTATCTTTGGACCGGTTCTACAAAATGACTTGGCGCAGACCTTACAAGAATGACCTCTATTCTCTGTTTAAGAAGCTAAACATCACAAAATTTATAAAACTGGGAAGGCTTTGGTGGCTGAGTCATGTGGAGAGAATGACCAAGCATCAAGCAGGTACCAAAGTTCCTGCTGAACTCAAGGCGGATAGGACGAAGGAGCTTAGGAAGGCCAAAATTAAGATGGAGCGACAATGTTCTCAAAGACATTTCTGCCTTGGAGCTTCTAAAATGGAGAGAGCAGGCACTAAACCGAGATGAGTGGAGGAAGACTCTTGAAGAGGCCAAGACCCACCAGGGATTGTAGAGCCATGAGTGATGATGATGATGCTATATTTTCAACTTTATACGGAAGGATATACGCATTTTGGCATTTTAATGCAGAACATGGAGTCCAACGCCAATGTTTTCAAGAGCAAGCATCCCGAGTGCCCTGGTTAAAAAAAATAGAAAGGCAAGTTTTAAGAAGTAATTATACTTTAAAGATTCGAAATTTTCACCGAACATTTTGACATTTTAGTCAACGGTTGTCATAGATTCCATATTCTGTGCCCTGTCCGCATTTTATTCTAGTAAAAATAAATTTAAAAAATCTTATATTGACTAGAAAAAAACAACATATTGTACACAAATAGTTTTAAATGTGTTTAAGTGCAATTACCTATGTAAATTTAATTATCTTTAACGTCTTCTGATTTTAAAGTTTTCTAATTATTTACAACATGACTTCGAGTTTGAAACTCAATTCTAATATTTTTTATTTTACCAACCGTTAAATTCGAAATTTTAATACTGAAGAAGCAAATCTGTTTATCAGAAGTACTAGAACCTCTTAAATTTAATGGTGTGCTCTGGCGTCCTGACATTTGACACGTGACACACAGTTTATTCTGTGTTGATTTTCAACAAGTCACCGCGACAATTTTCAGCTCGCAACATCATTTCCATCAAGAGAGAAAATTTTAAATATCCTATCTGCTATCAAAATATAAGTCAAGACGTTATTTTGTTTAATTATTATTTTTTATATTTTTCAAAAAGAAAGGAGTTATTTTTAAACGATAATTTTATTCAAAATGGTCGAGATTCGCTTCGAAGAAACATCATAATCTGTGATAATTAATTTGATGGGTTCCATTTTATATTTCTTGCAAGCTTCAATATTTTACAGAGTTTAATGGTGAAACATGAACAACGACATAATCCAAAACCCTGGTAAATTGGGCTGTAAAGCGAGTTTATTCATAAGTTATCGGAACTGGTAGGTACTTAAGTTATTTAAAAATTAAAAACCAGTTTAACAATTTAAAATATTAACATTTGTTTGCAAAACCAGCGTATAACCTTATCAATAAAAATACAGAAGGTAATTAAATGTTTTATTTAAAAATAGCGTATAAACCCATACAATCTTATTGCACCCGTGACATTAATTGTAATGCCCGATTTGGGCTACTGATTTCATTCCAAGAGCGAGAATTTATATTGGAACTCTTAACTAAGAAACATATTTTTTTAAAAAACAAAACTGCTTCCTCGGTAGTCGAGTCACATCCCGAGGGAGAACTGAAGAAACGAGGATATTTATTTGGCAATGTACTGCAAATCGATCGAATCACAATTCATTGCAGGCCGAATACGGGAACAGTTTATTTTTCTTAAAAAGGGAATCGACATATCCCTTGATGTTTTCATTCGTTTAGTTAAAAATTTGTACATGATGTGTGTTAGAAGATCGCGTGGTCTAAAGATTAAGGGTTGGTTAATTGTCCGAGTTTTAACTCCTGTGTGTCGGTGATGTAACGTAGGTCTACCTGTCATACAAAATATGAAATATCTACCTTATTTACGAAAACTAAAACGTCACATTTTTTGTAATCATCGAATAGACATTTTCACACCAAAATTACTAAATTAAACTGTTAGGAATGTACGGATTTTTTAATTAAAAAATATTTATTCATTACTCTCGTATTTTCGGCCAGTGTGCAATAGAGAGCAGAATATTGTATATCGCAGTTAAATCGAGCAAGAAAGAGCACGATAATACCATACATTTCATGTAGGACAGAGATGGCGGTTGCTTGGATTTCGGCGAAAGCAAAACAATATAGAAAGAGTACGGTAGAGTCGGGTAACATGTGTTAGACAAAGACGGAGTGCAGGCGACTGAAGCGAGCTGGCGACCGCTTCGTTGTATTCAGTTGCCAATGAAACATCGGCGGAAGCGCACGCAAATTCGATTTGCCATACTTTTATAATAATTTACTAAAATAATGCAAATATGTATGTTTACCTTACATAATTATATAAAGAGACCTTTTAAAAGTCTTATCTGTATCGTATTTATGTATATTTTATCACATATTAAAAACTATGCCGATTTTTAATCAGGTAACGCTGTGTTACTCCACCGTCCCCAAAGATTTTTTTTTAGCACAGTCTTTTAAGAGTTAATCTCGACGGGTGGAGACAAAAGTGTTTTATTTTTTATGAAAATTTATTGTATCCTGGACCAAGCAAAAGAAGGGTTTGTGGATGTATAAGGATGGCTACCTTAGGACTAGGGATTTAAAGGTAGACTTTTATCGCCAGGGCTCCAACGGATACCAGAGATTCAGAATCTAAATAATTGGTAAATACTGATCGCAAATAAAATAATGAAAATAACTATTTAACCATCACGCCGTTTCCAAGAGGGATATGCAGAGAGGAAAGAAAGTCATACTCTTCTCTCCTGGCACACTATTTTTGCCTTACTCACTTTCACTTTTTTATGTTTCTTATGCAGGCTCTTTGCTCTCATCCTCCAATCAGTCGCGTGCAATGATAACATTGAAGCATAACATTTGATTTTTTTCAAAACTTATGCTTAGGAAAAAGTCATGCTTCAATGTTCTCACTGCATACCCCTACCTCCAATATATATGATTTATCTGGTCATACGTGGGCCTTTCGTAAACGCCTTGTATTTCTGTTGCCTTCAACACTTGCTTCAAAAATTTTCTTTACCATTCTCTTCTCTCTTATCCCTTCCACATGGTTGAACTATCTTAGCGATACTTTCTTCATTATATCTGTATCGCTGCAGCTAGCATTGTAATCACTTCTAATTCGTTAATTATCTATTCAATTGTAAAAAGATTTTCTACATGTAAGTCTAAGCAACTACGTTTCTACCGCATTCACTTTCGTTCTTTTTTTTCAAATTCCAGGCGATACTTTCATACATCAGAGTTGGCTCCAGAACTGCCTTATATACCGCTAGTCTTACTTTCTTTGACATATTCTCATTGTTTATATTCAGAGCACCATTTACTTTACTTACTTTACGTTCTCAGCCTTGCTATCTGTAGTGAACATACTTCCAAAATACACAAACTCGTTCACTTGTTCTAAGCAATCATTGTTTACCATCACATTAACCTTACTCATTCCTTTGTCTCTTTTGAATACCGTCATTTTCGATTTACAAACATTCATCAGTAGTTCACCCTCCATGCAAACATCGGACATCCTAGCCACCAGGTACTACAGATCAGTTCCATTATGAGCAAATGATACTGCACGGTCTGAGCATGAGTGAACCCTTCCATTCTCAATTTTACTTCTAATTCCTTTAGTTCTTTCATAAAATTATCCGTGTACAGGTTGAAAAGCCACGGTAATATACGCGTTATAGTAACTCTCAATATCAAATTGTACATGATTAAAAACGACATTGTCGTGAAAAGCACAGGGGTATCAAAACTGAAAAAATAAATAAATAGGAGGGTAAAGGGAAAGGGAACAATGTCACCTATGTTGCCCTCCTGGTCCTAAGGTATAAATAAGTAAAATTTGAGTCAGTTATTTGTTGTAATTGGTAAAAAATTAAATATTTTATTTATTTTCGAACTGTGAATTAACAAATAAACTAACTAACCAGTTAACTAAACATGACACCCTTTCCCAGAATAAGTAGGCAAAGAAGATAGAACGCGACAGTCTTTTATCCTGGCACATCACTTTGGCTTGAACCACATTTAAACATCTTCTCACATTCATATATGTACACTCTACGATTAAAATTAATAACATACAAGGTACATAACATACACATACTTTTTCAATTTTTAGTACATATACAATCCTGATGAAGAGAACCTTGTTCTCGAAATATTAAGATTGTATAATCTAATACAGTGGTGAAAACAAAGTGATTTGTGTTTTATTTAAAAAAATAACAAACATAAAAATAAAACAAAAATATTTCGGATTTTTATGTACGAAAACTGCAAATAAATAAATAAAATATGCTCAAATAGTAAACGCAAACAAACACATTTAATTGTGCGTGCTTAAAAAAGAATTTGTTCTCCCAAGTAAAACAAACAAATTGCCCCGAGAACAACACAGGGATGGAATTTGTGAATTCTTCGTCCCTAAAGATTTGTAGTATTTACCCAAATCGTCCAGGGGGAATTTACCAAATGAGTTCAGGACTAAATTAGCCGCAACTAGAGTAGCCACAAATTGTCAAACAAAGATAAACTAGGAATGTTACAATTTCTGTAGGAGACGCGCATATTTATCTCTGCAGAGGCCCGTGTCCACGGGATGAGAGGCGATGAGGTAAATCTCAGTCATTCAGATGAGATAAATTTCAGTGCCAGTGTTGAGATTTTAATATGAAAATAAACTTGGAGATCAGCTTGAGATTGTTACAAAGAGACACTCGATTTGTCAACAAAACCATAAAAACGAACAAATATTTATTTTACAAACATTTATTCAAGATGATTATTAAATTGGGTGAAAAAATAAACTGTATTATCTCACGTATTAGTGGAAAATAATCTCTACATCGTTAATAGTTAACAATCCACCAATAAAATAAAATTTATTTCATTGTAACTGCTGCTGGTCAAATTCAAAGTAACCTAACTGGCAAACCGAAGTCAATTTTTTGCATGTAATAGTAAACAAAATATTATTAATATCGTGACCTGATGAACATCAGCCCTGATGATGGGCGCTGCAATGAGATCTGAAACGTCGGCCAGAGAGGTCACATGTACACGGCAGAATATCCCAGAAAACTATACAAATAAGAAGCATGACTTTTTACTAACAAGAAACCGAAATAAGAGATATATTTCGTTATTTTTCTATGACAATATTATTCAGATTTTAATATTTCAAAATATTCTGCCAGATACATATTTAATTTGTTTTTTTTCCAAATATATGTTGAAATAAAAGTCATGCTCCTTGTTCTCACCGCATGCCCCTGAACTTGGTGTGTATGTTAAAAAGTGTAAATTTGGGTAGTGTATACGTTACCTAGTATAGTATATACATAAACTTTCGATAATGTATATATTAACATATAGTTAGTGCATATGTATACTAGTTAATATATACAATATTGAAATTTAACACTTCCTAACATATAAAGGATTTACTACGAAAGTCCAGAGTTACATATCTATAAATATTATCATGGGAGTATAAGTACCACAGGCGTTGCGCGCAGGAATTTTTTAGTATTTGTCCAATTATCGATTACTATTTTTTTTGCACCAACTTAAAACTAAACTTAAAACCAATGCCGTAGATTTTATAGTGGCGATGTCCTTCGTTTTCCCTATAATGGTATCCAAAAAGTACAACGTAAAATGTAAGCATGTCGTATACACACGGCAGAATACACCGGAACACATAAACCAGAAGACTGCAAGTAAACGGGAAAAGGATGCGATGAAGAAGAAGAAGAATGAATCCTTAATCTAATCCCTAGAAAGGTTTAGCAGATGTGATAAACCAATAGTAGTAACATGTGATAAACAAATTATGTACTTTTACTACAATGGTACGGTAAAAATTACTATTAGCCTACTCTAGTATGTATTTTTACATAAGTAATTACATAGGTATGGTATTTGAATACACCTAATTCTTTCAGGCACTCCCAACTATTATAGTATTCAATTTTGATTTCATTTCTTGCATGCCACCTAGTAAATAAGTTTTTTTCTTTTTTAGCAGTAAGTTGTTTTGTAAGATAATAATTTTTCCGTGTAAAGCGCTCTTGAGGTGAGTATTCGCGAAAACGGCGCTATATAAGTTATCCAAATATTATTATTATTTGCAATGAAAGATTTATTTCAAGATTCGCACGATTTAAAATTGAACATTGTAGTCCAGTGGGCATGACTGGGTTCTCATTCCGAGGGTTTCAGATTCATTTCCCGGTGCGGTCAAAATACACCTATGAGATTTTCCCAAGCCAACATCCAGGATTAAATCTCATGGTCTGTTGTTTCGTTGAAAAAGTAAATAAAATAAATCGAATAGCGTATTGGTATAGTAGTCCCCATTCCAGGATACCAGCAAGTTAGTCCTATTTTCATAGCATAAGCGTTTAATTTATTTTAATAATATTAAAAATATTCAGAATATTTTGAGTTTGTTCAAATCTTTCAGAATAGTGCTGGATTTATGTCACAGAGACATTATTAATCAATTAACGTATATTATAGATATCTCACAGAGACGAAACTGTATTTCTTATGGGAAAGTAGGTATAGAAGTCATTTGGGTGTACATAGGACTAATGACCTATCTTATGTTACATTGTGTAAAGTGATCACTTAAGCCAACCATAAGATAGGTCATAAGTCCTATGTACACCCAAATGACTTCTATACCTACTTTCCCATAAGAAATACAGTTTCGTCTCTGTGAGATATCTATAATATACGTTAATTGATTAAAAATATTCATTTTATGTTCAAATATCTATTTCAACAAAAAAATTAAAACTGGTTATTTTTGCGATATCGAGAAAAAATACTCGATAAATATAAGAGATAAATATTAATTGATTTTGTGAATAAAAATTACTTGTTTATTCACGTTATATGTAACCAGTTGTATGTAACAGGTCCAAATATTTGCAACTCCCTGCCTTTCGGTTGAACCAATCACAACACAGATACATGAATTTCCATTCAAACTACATTGCACAATACATTGATACGTAGATAAACAAATTGGGTGTTATTAATATTATTAATATTTAAAGCATTAACTTTGTGGTTAGACATTATAACAGATTGTTAGTTAACTTTGTAAAAACCACCAGATTTTAGGTCTACCGGTTTCGAGACGTACCCGTCTCTTCGTCAGGACCAACATTACACCACTACATTCACAACACTACACACCTCAACCATAGTATTGTTACACTTCCACTAATAATTGATCACACAATAATTGAGTGCATGTTTGTCCCTGACAAGACTAACACCATCTTTCAAGCTGGAGCAGTCGACTTTGAATTTTGGACAAAAGTTTACAGAAGCATTATTCAGGATTACATAATAATAAAAAAATGAGTAAAAATAAAGATTTGTAGCAACAGCAGTGAAAAGACCGTCACAGGATGTAAAATTTTTTTAAATGCTTATAATTTTTATGATACATGACTTAGATTTAAAAAAATATTTTTCTGATAATTATTATGACTTGACCTATCACCCGATTTCGGCTTGACGTCGAGATACTGGACACCCTGTATAAACATATAATCAAGTAAGTATAAGTATAAAATACGGCAAGACACAAACAATATATTGGTAACAAGGAAAAACCTTTCTTTATGGCGACGAACAAAAACGGCACAAACATTTCAAGTCTTCTTACTAACCAAGCTTCCCAATAATATAAAAAAAAGTGTTAAAATTCTTAAGATTTTTATTGTGATAATTAAATATGAATGCTCAATTTAAGATGAATATGTAGATTTTTTTTAATGAGAACTCGCACGAAAACACAATAATGTAGTTTTTTGCATTTATTTGTTTTAATGTGCGGGTATATTATAAGAAATAAATAAAATGAAAACTTGCCGCAAAAGAAAGGAAATAATCTATTTAAAAGTTGTAAGTTACAAATAGCTGATATTTATAAAAAAAAAATGCTGATTTTATTGTTCGGGTTAAGATCAAAGAAAGTGCATTGAAATTTTGCTCATATTGCATAACATGACGAATTCTAATAATAAAATAATTTCATTAATAAAAATTCCCGCGAATTATTTTCTATCCCTTACATTAAAATTAATCGACTTCTGTCCTGTTAGTTTTATGCATGTAAATTTTAAATTTTAAAAATAAAATATCACTTCGAGCGTTTTTTCTTTGAAAATCTTCAAAGAATTCTTCTCCCCTATTCTGTGACTTGTCGTCAATCCAAATGACAGTTAAGTACCAAAATAGTTGTAAAATCCCTTCTAAACCCATGAATAACCTCACAAAGTAGGATGGCACTGAATAAGAATGCACCATTAAGCAGTTGACTTACTGTCCTGTAAGGCGAAATTTAGTATGCTTTTTTTACTTTGTGCCTCGGGAATATAAGCGGACCCTTACTGAAAATAAATATTTTTATAGAGTTTCATGTTTACGAGTATTGCCATCGTGGGATATTTTTTTTACAGTTTTTTTTATGATTCCCCTCATTAGTACTAAAAATAGGCATATTATTTTAACGATGTTTCAAAGTAATACATTGTAATAAGGTTTTTTCTAAACCTTTATGAAGATTCTGCCCCAAAAAAAAAAATTATTTATAGGCCGAACCTTCTCTTTAAGCTACTGTGCATCCCTATACCTACTGATATATTTATAAACCTTCTTCAAAAAGAGAAAAATGATTTTGTGACATTATTAATTTTATTTATACAGGGTTATTTCGAAAATATCAATAACCTCGCAGGATAACCTTCTAACATATTTTTTGTAAAACGTTGAAATAGCATTACAGTAACTTATATTGATTACGAAAAATTCATTTGTTTAATACAAGTTAAATAAAATGATAAAAACCCTGCAGAAATTCCAATTGCAATGTTTTCCAATTGGTATTCGAAGGTTTTTATTATTTTATCTGAGTTTTATTGAGGATAACGAATTTTTCATATTCCTTATAAGCTACTGTAATGATAGTCCAACGTATTACAAAAAATAAGTCAGAAATATTGATATTAGGTCATGGTCGCTTGAACATTTTTGACTCATAATCCAGGGAATAATATAGCTCTGCGAGGTTATTAATGTTTTCCGAATAACCCTGTTTATCGTTTATAACTAAAAATACAGTTAAATATAGAAAGTCAATTTTATTGTAATCTTATTATAAATTATGAACTAATATAAATTATTTATTTGAATTAATTTACATCTCTCACTATCATTACGTATTGCGTCACTGCGACGCATGTGTGGACAATTTGTGCAGAACGAACAAATTAGAAATGAGCCTTAAGGAGTGGCTGTAGCGTAGTAGATAGAAAGATCTCTGAGATGGTTTGGGAATGTGAAATGTATGAAAAAGTTGATAATTGTAAAGAAAGTATACAAGGCGCATGCTGAAAGGCATACGCAAAAGACCTGGCGTGATCAGATAAACCAAACATTAGAGAACGGACCTATTAAAATCTTCATCAACCGATGAGCATGCGTGGGAAGGCATATGGAAGTGGATAGTATAAAAGTGATATTCCAGGACGGAAGAGAATAGTGTTATATTCTCTGAGCCTATTACTAAGTTACTCAGTTAAAGAAAAATAATTCATTTTTTATAAATACACATTTCTCGGTCTTAGAATTCGAGTTTAGTGCACAGTTTCAGTTATTGCGTACGAAACATTAACAACATGTTTATTATGAAAATGTTTTGTAAAAAACGAACTTGGCTAACAAGATTGCCAGAGAAAGACGACAAATGAACGTGACGAATGACTTATGAAAAAAGTCGATATTCTTTCATATGCACGTGCGCGACTTGTATGCTTCCTTTTGGCTTGAACCTGGGTCATTTTTGGACTCGGAAGGCCTTTGGTTTAAAGGCTTCCTCACGCGAAAAATAAAATGTCGTTAATATAATTGAACAATCGTCAATAAAAGTCATAAATATTAAGTCACGTGTCGTGGATGCTGGAGGAATCAATGAAAACGCTGGAATGTAACGACGGATTTATTGATTACTGAATAATTAATTAATCAAATGTACAAAGTCACTTATCACCATTAAATGTAACGCCAATATTGAATGAAACTGTTTCGCAAATTGACCACTCGTAAATAAATCCTTTATAATCGCTTTAACACTTTATTCACTATTCACTAGAACAATCTATCCAATTTCAGCACGTATTATTCGCTCCGGTTTATTTCGCTACGTAAGAACGATTATTCGCTCAAGTATTGCACCAATCTAAGCACTTAATTATCTGTCGCTCAGTTCACACGCCTGATGGTAACAATGTTTTCGCTTCGTGATTGGCCAAAATAACAATGGCCCTCCGCGGCCTGGATCCGTTTATTTATACCCGATCGCTGGATTTTCGAACCCTGAAGAATTCTATAGTATTTACTAGACTTTTCTAGTGTTTACTTGAAAGTTCTCGTGACTCCCAGATGTTCCTGGAACGTTAGAGACGTCTCTCGAAAGCTGTAGGTAATTCTAGATCCTTCGATAGTTTTGTGCCAACTTCAAACAACTGTCACTTGACAGAAGTGCGTAATTCTTTTTAGCCTCGTTTCAATATATTGAGAGGCGTTCATAAAAATTGATTTGGTTTAAAATTTATATTATTAATTAAGACATGTGAGTGCAAATTTTGAACCCGTTCAAAATGAACAGTTAAAAAGAGTAACAAGGAAGAGTAGTGCTAATTTTTGCTTAAATGAATTGAGGTAATCATTTATATAGTTATTATGTAATTTAATGAGAAAGTGGAGAAAGCATTTTTTAATCCAACAAAAAAGTTGGTTGATAACGTTGTGATTAATTAAATAATTTTAATCAAACATTGTAAAATCTTTATTGATAATTTTTTTTTGTGTTTTAAATGGATAAAATAATTTAATGACAAAATTTAAGTACTCACCTCAAAAGTAGAGTCAATACTAAAATATTGAAAAATAATGTTTAGCCATCTGAGTGCTTCAATCCCTCCAATATTACTGATTAATAAAATGTCTTTAATATTATTAATCAATGATATTGTAATTGTGCGGGAGCCATCAAAGATCTACTCTCAGAAAATTGATTTATTTATTTATAATTATTCGGAAAACCAACAGCTAACAATAATTAAGTAAATACAAAGAATGGGAAACATAACAACCTACATTAGACCCTTTAATAAAGTCTCAAAAATAGGTTATACGTGTAATAAATAAGAAACGTTTTGGTGCCGAGAATGAAGAAAAAATGTGGAAAACGCTTTTTCATGTTTTGTGCTCCACGAATCTACAACATATTGCCATCGGACATGAAAGGGTTAAAAGTTAAAGATTTATATAAACAGAAGCTAAGAAAGTGGTTACTAAACTTAGATAGACTTCAAAACAAAAGCAATATGTCAAATGTGACAGCTTATATTCCATTGACAAACATTTTTGTGACTATTATAATTCAAATACCTTTTGTAAACATGATTTGATTTTTTCTCTATGTGATGTGAATTTGTAATTTAGTGCATTTTATAAGTATTAAATTAAACATTTATTATACACTTATTTTTAACTAAATTTCAA
This sequence comes from Agrypnia vestita, assembly GCA_016648135.1. NCBI lineage: Eukaryota > Metazoa > Arthropoda > Insecta > Trichoptera > Phryganeidae > Agrypnia > Agrypnia vestita. The sequence goes on from JADDOH010012306.1 coordinate 64,344, forward strand.
AAACAGTACAGGTAGTTGCTTTAGAACAGACAAGTCTTGTTAAGCAACTACCTTTTACCTCTTTCTATGTAATAAATGATTTACAATAATAAATAAATAAAGAATATAGGTTTTCACTGGTAGTTAAGTGTGAGGACAGATTCCACGCTTGTTCCAATCCTACTCTGGGGTGAATATCTCTATTGAACACTATTTATACAAACTAGATCTGACGAAAAAGATTTTCTTACTTCTAAAAATAACATCCGACCCTTTTACAAATTCTTCTTGCGTAACTTCATGAAGTGTGATAACATCGAGACAACGTGGTGCTTTTAATGCAGTAAGTTCTAATGAAACGTGTCAGTAGAGGCAAACTTAAGGATATTCAATGAATTCCTGGTACCAAAGAAAAACTTAACCAGACCAAATTCAGTTAAAATGATATCACATGTGTAAAAAGTGTCCTTAAATGGAAGAATAAGAAGATATATAACTTAAAATACAAGTTTATTAATATGCAATACTATGATTCTCACGCACATAGATTATTGTTCCAGTATATTATTTATAAGCAATGAAGGAATGCTTAATAAACTTCAGATTGTACAAAACAGAGCGATGCGCATCATATTGAAGTATAATAGGAGAACCAAAATAACAAAAATGTTGATCCTCTAGGATTAGAAACAGTAAATCAAAGAAAAAAATATAATGTATTAGTCCAAATATGTAAAATTAAACACGGATTATCACGCAAATACGTCTATGATAGGATGAAGCTGAATAGGGATTTTCATTCTTAAAATACAAGAGGAAGCGACTACATAAGACTACTGAAGAAAAATAAAAATACCTCACTTAAATGTATAATGTGCAAAGGTCTAAAAATCTTCGATAGCCTGCCAAAGGAAATCCAAAACACGGTGAATATAAGGAGGTTTAAACAGGAGTGCAAACATTTTGTTGTAAAATCTTTTAAATGACTAGATGAAATACAATATGTTTGAGTGAAATCATGTATAAGACCACACAACATAATGTGTTGTACTAAATAATTAAGATAAATAAAATAAAATGAAATATACGTACATGTGGCGAAGTTTTGAATTAATAAGAAAATAACAAATTATGAATGATTGTGTAGCAGAGTAAACAGGATAAAAAAAGGTCGCATGGTTGGACTATGTGGAATGAATCAAGGAGGAGAGATAGTAAAAATGTTATTCAAATTATTGTAAGTATCGATGGCATCAAAAAAAAAAAGATTTTCGCGGAATTGGTTTGACCAGGCAAATCAGATAATGGAAGATCATCTTGAATAGCCGCAACAATCGAATACTGTGAATGAATAAAGCACTAAGTGCCAGGATGAAAATAAATAAATGTATTATTTTTCGATCTTAATGTGCTATTTTACACATATTTTCATTATCATTTTCAACACTACTAAAGCCCGGTCGCCGAGCAGAGAGAATTTCGTACATTGACCCTACGCTACGTGTCCTAGTTGCTCGCGCACAATTATGTTGCTGTCACGCTCGCTCACTCTGCCTGTGCGCGTATACGTGCCACGCTCGCTCGCACAGGAATAGCGAGCGAGCGTGGCATGTATACGCCGGTACCTCACATGATTCAGTCATTTTAATACTAAAAACTCTAAAATACTCATGTTATTTAGTGCCTTATTTATAAAAAAATGACGCGGCAATAAAATGCGATGTGCATTTCCATATGACTAGGAAATTAAGACAGATAGGACTTGGCGAATGTATTGGCGAAGGCATATAATACTAATCTGTATACTTATCTTAAAATTTAATTTTTTTTCACTTAGTGCTTTATTCATTTCCAGTATGAAATTGACGAGCATGTATGATAAGATATATGAATGTGGACGAAGCGACAGTTGAGGTCAGGGCAGAAGAGTATGGCACTCTAACCTTTCAGCATATTTCAGGGGTAATGCCGTGATGGTAAGTAAGTTATGTTTAATATAATTTAAAATTATATTTAATATAAATAAATATTTGTACCCCGTTCTGTTTTTTCAATTCAATTTAATTACAAAAAACTACTGGCAAGACATAAATTAAAATAATTGTCATTCCTGAGCTCCAAGAACAAGTTTTAATTAAAATAAAACAATTAGTCTGTCAATAAAACCCTTCAGAGTAAAATGATTGATATTTCCCCCATCTGTCGGCCATTATTACCAAACTACAAGGTCCTGCAGGGCTCTTTAATTAACCAGACCAGCAATAGTGAAGTAGAACGGCAGTTAGCTGAGAATGTTAAAACTCATTTTGTGGTCGACCCTTTTAGGGATTTTTAAAATAACGTAAGAGATGTGTATCAGCTGACAAAAGTCCTTTTAAGAATTAAATTTAATGTAATTTAACGTAATAAAATTTAATGTACTTCTATTTATATACAAAATTGTTAATGGATACAATACATTTGAATTAGTAAGAAAAATAAGAGAAAACCAACATGAACATGACCATTATACAAGAAAAAAAGATGAAATAAGATTACCATTCAGAAAGAAAAAAAGATCGCAAACATCTGTGATGTACAGTGGGATGAAGTTGTACGTGAGTCTGCCAGAGGATATTAGAGACGAAAAAAATATGAAAATTTTTAAGAAAAAACTAAGAAAGTTTGTGATACGTACTTTTGATTAGAAATCTGATATACTGATTTTTACAATGTATAAGAGGTGAGAACTCTATGTAGATCATTATGAAACTGCTGTGTAGCGTGTAATAAATAAAAATGAATACAACTCATCCCGAAGCAAATCATCTCCGCTGAAGATTATCAGAATAATATTTTTCTCAAACTTTCTACATGGGTTCGAGACTGAGACAATAAGAGCGCACAGACAGAGTAGCATTAGAGGTGTGGTGCTGGCGGCATATGCTGAAAATCTCACGGATAACTCATACAACAAACAGCTCTATTATACAAGAAATAAATTCTTAGAAACATCCACATTCCACAATACAAATGTGCACACTGAAATATGTTCAGATATGTCATAAGACATATCGACGGCTCCTACGTACAATATCGTAACCCACAAATCGACGATTTTGACTTTGTTGTGTATTTCATATGTATTTAATTATATCTTTAATTCCAAGAAAGAAAAAAAAAGTTTTATAATAAGAAAACGTTATTTATTGCAAAACTTTTTTTTTCTTTCTTGGAATTAAAGATATAATTAAAAACACACGTGTATACATAAAGAACTCAAAACTGTCGATTTGGGGATACGATATTATACGTAGGAGCCGTCGATATATTTTTAACAACTTCTAAAAGATCAAAGAATAGTGTAAATCAACTCATAGTCTAACTAAGTGGAAAAAGAAGCGTAGGTAGACGCTGCATCTCATGGCTGTGAATGGTACCCACCGCTTACCCAGGACCATTCTATGAGCAAAAGCTCCCATATCGGTCCTGCTCGTTCGTCTCCAGTTTAAATTTTTTTTGATACTACTTAAAATCTAAAATGATACTATAATTATTAAAATTTATTGAATAAAAATTTCTTCCATCATTTTTATCGTCGCCACGAGTCTGCCTGCAAAGTTTCAGCTCGATTGGATCACGGAAAAAGGGTTAAAAATTGATCCAAAGTTTCTCCAGCAGACAACAAACCGCAGACGCTACGAGTTAAAAGAAAGGGAGTAAAAAAAGCATTTTTATTTGACTTACCTACTCGATGAGAGTGTCTGTCGAATTTAATAAGGTAAAAAAGAGCGAAGTGCTTGAAAATCCAAAAGTTGAAGAGCCAGCGGAGGACGCTTGTTTACCAGTTTAACCAGTCCCACAGTTTAAAATCCTATGAAGAATGAAATAAACAATTAAAATATAGGTCCCAGTGTATCATGGATTGACCACTTAACATGGACCACCATCATAGTTAAAAGACATTAATTAAAATGAATCCATTTCTCCTACTGGGCGTCATCCTGCAGCCCTTCGTCTTTCCGGACTAATTGCCCGTCATACATAAATTAACAAAACAAAAATTGGATCCAAAAAAATAATATTTTACCATTATCAACTGAAAAAACTGTCTACGCACTGCCCGCCCGCTTAATATGGACTTCTCCCGCATATTTTAATATAAACTTCATCTCAAAATGATTTTTATGAATTTGATTTAATTTTTCACATTGTATTTGTTGAGTTTTTCTTGTTTTAAGATGTTCGGAAAAATAATAGGTTTTATAATTCAAAATCGATTGCTAGAACTGGAGATGAAAGCGAGTTTTATTAAGCCTATATTTCACGTAGGCGCTTAGAAAGTATTTACCTTATTGAAATTTTTTTTCAAAATATTACAGATATTGTTAACATTAATTTTATAACTGTTTACAATGACTTTGCCCACGAGACAAATTAGGTTCTATTTTTGGTGTATTTATTTTGTTAACAAAGAATTTTTACGAAAGGAATAATTTGAGATTGTAAAAATAGGCCCACGTAGAAATTTATATATTGAAAATAAAAAAAACTAGTTAATAATGCAGGTAAATAAATTCTTTTATTTTTAATGTGATTTTATTAAACGATAAACATGGAATATCTTACATAAGGTATATTTCTTATGTCCACCCATCCGTGTGCTACAACGTTCAGTCAATTCTTCTCTAAATAAAGGATGTCTAGTCGCAAAAACTTCGGAGGAATTTACTTGGTTCAATTTTGAATAGAAAATATTTTTTACACTCGGATAAAATATCAACAGTCGAGAAGGTAAGTGACGTCAAAGATTGCATTTTCAATATTTCAGACCCATTTTTTCTTAACCATTGGAGAATGTTATTCTGAATATTTAAAAAAATAAAATGATTTAAAATGTGCAGTAATTTGAACCATATTTTTTAAACTTTTTATAATTTCATTTGACTTGTGTCAACTGAATAAATTTTTAATATTCATATCAATTGATAAGGCAGTTACTTTATGGTGCAACGTGATTATTTTAATTTGAACTAAATTGAATTTTGAAATGCACACGTCGAATTAAAGTTAACACTACTATAGTTTAGAGGAGCAGTACAATTAATTACACTTGTTTTTTTAGTTTAAATGAAAATACTTTTACGATGGTCTTACTTTTTAAGAAAGATCATTTTTAGCCGTGAATGAAATTTACGGACTTTACGGGAAGTTAGGGACGGACAGACAGACAGACAGAGGGACGGACGGACAACGGAATAATTATGTTTAATTAATGTTACTACGTATACCATGTTATGAGAGCATAGCATTAAGAGGCATAGATATTCATTCACTTCTTAAAAAGTAAAGGCACATATTAAGTAGTAGCTACTTTCTGATGATTTCACTGCCGAATTTTAAATACCTTGTATTTTTTCTAGCGGTTAAGACACTTGCCTTATTTTTATAGAACAAATGTTTAGATTGGTTTAAAAAACGAATCTAAGCGTTTTAAAATTATCTACCAAAAATATATTTTTATTGGGAAAAAATTATGTCAGAAAAAATATGCAAATAATAAATCTGCTATTAATGGAGTTGCTGACTCTTAGGTGGGAAAGCAGTCTATCGGTATAGTAAAATAAATATTAATAATTCCGAGCTGTGTTCATAAATATTTAAATGTGAGCTATTTATGTTAATACATTGTACGCCAAAAATAGTCTCAAAGACTATTTTTCTTTTCGTCAAAATGTGCCAAATTCTTTGTTCATTAGTTGAGGGTACATCCATCATCGCTCGACCGCTGACGTCTCGCTTATTTACATTTATATTTATTCCAAAACAAGATGTGAATATTCATCAGCTACATATGCACGTACAAAGCTTTGCGCTTTATTATTTAATATATTCTAATTGTTATTGCAAAATTGTTCGAGTGTTACTGTTGGTGACGTTTGTTGAAATAACACAGGTCTGCAAAAACAACTTTTTAAAAAATTGTTTTGATTTTGTTAACTTATCTTTATGTAGTTTTTTGCGCTGGTTTCAAAAATGTCATTGGTTTTTTTCTATCACGTAAGGTTTGCCTACAAAATAAAATTGAAGTATTTGGAAAAAGTACAAAAAACTATTTTTTTTTTTAAATTATTTTAACATTAAGTAAAAACAAAAAGAACAACAATACCTAGCTAAAATAAGTATAATAGTGACACACATGTGTTGCAAAGTTATTATAAGTCTTTGTAAAAACGTTTTCTTTTTTCATCAAAGCTTCTTTTGGTACTTTTTCGGTTGTGTACTAGTGAATTTTATCTTTTTAACATCCAACAGTGGTCTGCCATCATGTTGATATTCCATCGACCTTGGTATCTGCGCTCCATTTCTTTCATGGAAACGTTCTCCTTGTTCCTCACTTACAGCCCCAAGATTTTCTGGAAAGTAGTCCAGATGTGAGTGAAGGAAATGGACTTTGACACTCATTTTTCAGCCCAACATTTTTAGTTTTGTAATAATTCAGCAACCAAAGTTTTGTAGTTAACCATAAAAGCTCTATAGTTAAGACTAAACTAACCACTTATATAGGCTATAATATAATATACCATAAAAATCGAACGCATACCGAACCTGAAAACCCCTGAATATAAGAAAATTTAAAGTGAAATTTGTGACTTATCTAGGGGTGATGGAATTTTTTCACTATTTTTACCGTAATCAGCACAAAAAGTACTGTTAAAACCACTAATTAAATATGCTACAATTTTTTCATCGCAGACCTATGTAATTATTACAATTCCGCGACAATGTTGTTAGTTATTTGGGTTTCCAATATGCTTTTAAGCCCTCGTTACACTTTTACGTGGTATTTATAGTATCCATGTTAAATTAAAAATCGCCCCCGAAAACAACATTCATGGAAGTTTTATTGTTCAACATGATTATGTGTTGTGGTTGTTCAACTTCTAGCCCGAATATAGTTTATCCATCCTCTGAAATAACCTTGGAAATCGAGTATAGGAGCATATTATATTATATGCATGTAGTATTTAACTGTAAATAGTTGCAGATATTTTATACGAACCGTATGTTTTTCCGAGAAACGATTCTTGACGTTTCGTTGAGTGCTTATTCAACGTCATCAGGAAGACGACCTTTACCCGCGGAGGTAGAGGGCGGACTACTTTCGAGGCCGCAAATTATATATATAATAGAGGTCGCCAGTGTGCAATATGTACTAATTACGTCGGCGGACTTTACTGCGACGTCTATCAAGGGTTGAATCAATGTCGTAAGAACAGGTCGCCAAATACTTGATAGTTTATAACTGTCATCTCTATTGAAATTGGGATGTTTGTATACTTCAATGGACTCCCTCACTAATCTGGGTAGAAGGTGCGGTTCTGCGGTATAACAAAAATCTATTGAAATTTATATGTATATTCTTTTAAGTTCTTTTTTATTTCGATGTATGCAGATATACAAGTAAAAATGGGCTTCAATGGTAAAGACAGCTATCGTTAAAGACCTTATTATTTAGTATACGTTTTAAAATATATAAAATGGCAAAATAAATATATAAAAATACCATCGACTAGTTACTAGTTATGTTTAAAGCAATTTAAGAGTCAGTAGATAAAATACATGGAAGACCATGTATTTGGGCGATTTAAAACGAGGTAACATTGCATTAGTTGTATGTGAAAACATGTATACAGATTTTGCGAGAGATGCTGTATTTGTACCTGTTAAAGATGGTTTACCAAATTCCGTTCCGGAGATTAGCTTACAAGAAAATTCGTCTCAGATTGATGATAACATTTTACAATGCATTTTGAATATTCAATATCGAACAAGTAAGGAGATCGAAAATGAGTTTGGTATCCATTATTCGACACGTCACATATTTCAAAACATAACCTAACAAAGGTTTTTAGAAAATGTGAGAGAATTTTCTCAACTATATTCTAGATATTTCGATAGAAAATCTATTCAAATTAGTGATGGGCCTGCTCTGTACTCACTACTACAATGTAGTACTACACTACATTGAAGTGCACACTTCGCACATTTTGAAGTGTAGTGCACACTACAAACTACAAACACTTACACTACACCTAGTACACTTCATTTCAAAGCGAACACTACAAAGTACATACACTTCAAAGTTATCGAAAGTATGAGAATCATACTTTAAATAGTGCATTTTTTACGTGACATTTTTGGGAAGTTGATGTAGATATATGAAGAAATTTCTGGAAACTGTAACAACCCCCCCCCCCATGGTTTGAAAAATTTTGGGACCCATGAAGAAATTTGTGGGAAGTTGATGTATAGCTAAACGAAGAAATCTCTGGAAACTGTAACAACTCCCCCCCCCCCATGGTGGTTTGAAAATTTTTTGGAATCGAATGAAGAAATCTGGCTGGCGACCTTTTTTTTTTTATTTAGGTCGACAAATGTTACTTACTGAAAATATCGTCATTTATGTTAAATATTTTTTTGTCGTCGACCTTTTTTTTTTTTAACTCTCTAGTACTACATTATTTCATTACATTACACTTCACTTCATTAATACTACAATTACTTCATTACATTACTTCACTTCATTTCGTAGTACTACAATTACTTCACTTCAAGTAGTTTTTATTACAATTGTAGTGTACACTTTGTAGTCTTCAAACTGGTGAACGTGTGTGTGTTGTAGTCTTCATTTTGAAATGTAGTTTTCCCCTTCGCTAATTCAAATGGTAACAAACTCAAACACAAATAAGTCAAAATTTAATGTTAATCTGTTTCTAATAATGGTGTAGGTACTTGCCAAGCAATTAAAAATTTTCATCCTATATTAACAACCTATATTGTCATTTGTGTGTCAAATAATAATCGTTGTGTAAAATGCAGTGTGTACATATGAAAAGGCTAACCATGATGAGAATTTTGAGTTTAAAGAATATTTTGATGAGCACATTCGAATAAGAAGTGAATCTGAGGCATTCGAAGTAGAAGAAAATTAAAAATAAAACCAGGATTCAACCCGAAAGTTACTTACTAAGAAGCGCGCTTCAGACACCCAAGTTTAGATATCCCTCTTTTTATGAGGAAAGAAAACAAAAATGTGCAATATCACAATTTATGAAAACAGTACAATATACAATAGTATACAATAGTATACAATAGCTTTCCAGATTATCTAATAGTAGGTATGTATATTGGTCTGAACATCAGGTCTACATAAAATAAACAACAATCATCATTAAAACTGATGGAAAACATAGTTATCTCTACTTGGTTTAATTATTATATTTTACTACTCGAGTTCAGTGAGTATCAGAATATCTCATCGATTGGTGAAGTTTAACCTATAGATTTACACTCAAGTAGAGAGAACATAGTTTATTTATTTTTTACATTTAAATGATCATCGTGAATAATCACTACAATGTTAATGCCAAATACTTGCGTAAGGTGAAATAATAATAAAATTAATAACAAATTTAACAGAAATATAATGCCGAATTCGATTTTTTTCTTCAATCGAGTAGCTTGTTGGTCTTGTGATTAAGGGCTTGTTCAGACACAGCGGGAACCGTGCCGTTTCAGAATCGCATGAAATCCGTGCGGGTCTCATTTACCTAGGTTTGTATGTGATCGTTCAGACACAACCGTGCGGTTAGTCAACCGCTGCGGTGCCCGCAACCCAACCGCTAGAAAATAGACCCGCACGGCGTCCGCACGATCCTATTACTATGGGGCCTTACGAGAGCGTTCAGTCGCGTTGCGGGCACCGCACGGTTCCATGTCACAACAGGAGCACGCTTGGATTATATTCTCTTTCCTATGCTTATGAATCGCTTTGACACTGAATTTTTTATTGATGAAGTGGAGAAAAGACCTGTAATATGGGAGAAAAGACCTGTAATAGTGTGAGGATTACTCAAATATGCCAAGAACCAAGCTTGGCAGGAGTTGGTGGAGATATTTGGAAATGGTGGAAAAAAAGAGTATTTTAGAGAAGTAGGTATTTATTCACCAAAAATGAACTGACAGAATGATATTTATGTGTCTTGCCATGGAAGACGGCCGTCGTTAACAAAGTAATGAGCGAATATATCTCTGATATTCAAAGATGGAGAACGGCACCAGAACTGTCAAACTGACGTTTATTTTCGCGCGCACAAATCGCTTATTAACCGCGGCTGTGTGAACAGATGACACAAATCGCATGTTTTGAAACGCGATTCTGAAACTGAACGGTTCCCGCTGTGTCTGAACAAGCCCTAAGACTCTCGCTTCGTGATCCAAAGGTCGCGGGGTTCGAACCTCACTCCAGACCAGCAAGTTAGTATTATTTTCATAGCACAAACATTTAGCTTAGTTTTAAAATAGTAAGATTATTAATGTGACACGTATTCCGTGCTCTCATCTCTATTTTTAAAAAAATGTGTGTCAGGAAAAATAAATTAAGACATGTTTTTCCTTTTCTTTTAAATTTTTTTTTTCGATGAAACATCTGCAAAACAATCTGCAGTCAATGAGTAATCAAGTATTTGCTTTCCTTATTGTTTATTGTAAAAAAAAAATTGTCAATACTATAACTATATCAATTATATCGAAACTAATATTGCTCATATTATATGCATATATTTTTATAAAGTACCCAAAAGTTTGAGTTCATTCCTGAAGAAATTTAATGTGTTGGGATTACGGAGACAACGACACTCAAATGTGTCCAGTGATGATGGAGGCCTTCAACAACCTCGTATATTGCAGTTATAGAAATTGCTGAAGGAAAATTATTGATGATTGGGTTAGGTTAGGTTCGGTTAGATTAGGTTAGGTTAGATTAGTAAACATGGTACTAATTCGAACAAAACGCCACGTTAATACGTAAACGGCGGTACTAACGTCTTGAAGCATATTAGAAAATGGCGACACTTTATTTTATTTAATTGAATTTGCCTGCGACAAATACACATCGGTTTCAGCCATTATTTAAATAGTTGCATAAACATTATTTGTAGAAAGGATCTTTTCATTTTATGGCATGGTTTATTACACTCGATTTACTTTACTTTGTAAAGCAGGTACAGTATAGTTAAAGCACATATTTTCGCTTCGTGTTAGTTGAAGGTAGATTTCGTAGAATGTTACTTCTATGTTGACAGACGGTAAGTATTAAAACTAGTGCTCACCAACGTGAGAATATATAAAAAGTTTTACGTACGACGTGTTTTATAGCCAGCATTTCGAAATTTGTGCGAACTCTCTGAGAAAATTGCAGGATACAAGGTATAACCAATTTATCCACATTGTAAACAATTGCTGCAGTTTAAAATTACAAGGATGTTACATTTTATAGTTTACCTCTGCTGGAGCTTATAAAAGACACAAGTAAATATTCAAACTAAATAAAAAAAAAAATAATATTCGAATATTTTTCAGTACATTATTTTCTGTGAAAATTCTATTATATTGAATCACGTCTGTCACATTAATGAATTTATTCCGGCACCAGCTAAATCAGGTGTATTTTGATGTGTAAAAGTAGGTACGAACCAATATTATAAAAGTTTTTTAAAACATTTTGAGCAGTCGCTATTTTGAAACGAACTGATGGGTCAGGCAGGGTTATAAGGAAAACATAAATAATCTCGTCATCATTCCTGCATTAATTTTGAGGCGAAAATGTTCAAGCAACCATGATCATCAATCATCAACCGTCACCATCAATGAAGCATCAATAGTTATGGAGATATGCGACGTCTAAGTTTGCATTTTTTTTTCAATATTTCTGACTTATTTTTTGTAAAACTTTGAACTATCTTTACAGTAACTTATATCGATCACGAATATTTCATTCGTTTCAATACCAGTTGAATAAAATGATAAAAACCATGCAGAAATTCCAATTGGAATGTTTTCTTATTGGAATTGGAAGGTTTTTATTATTTTATTTTACTTGCATCAAAGAGAATGAATTTTTCATATTCGATATAAGTTAATGTAATGTTAGTCCGACGTTTAATAAAAAATAAGTCAGAAATTATCATCATCATCATGATCACTTTTGGCACTACAACCCTCGGTGGGTCTTAGCCTCCTCAAGAATCGTCCTCCACTCATCTCAGTTTAGTGCCAGCTCTCTCCAGTTCCGAGCTCTAAGGCAGAGATGTCTTTGAGGACGTTGTCACTCCATCTTAATTTTGGCCTTCCTAAGCTCCTTCGCCCTATTGACCTTGAGTTAAGCAGGGACTTAAGTGCTTGATTCTTCCACATTCTCTCCACATGACCCAGCCACCGAAGTCTTCACAGTTTTATAAATTTTGTGACGTTTGGCTCCTTAAACAGAGTATAGAGCTCATTGTTGTAACGTCTGCGCCAAAGTCCATTTTCTAGAATCGGTCCGAAGATACGTCTCAAAATTTTCCTTTCAAAAACGTCTAGTGCTCGCTCATTCCTCTTAGTTAATACCCACGTCTCAGTTGCGTACGTGAGCACTAGCCAATAAGCGTTTTGTACACTAATATCTTGGTGTTTCTAGACAGCAGTCAGAAATATTTAATAAAAATGCGAACTTAGATGTCATATCTCTACAACTATTGATATTAAGTCATGACTGCGTGAATAATTAACTCATAATTAAACAGAAATATAGTTCTGCGAGGTTATAAATGTTTTCCAAATAATCCTGTATAAGGGCTATTGAAGTAATCGTGTTCAAAAATCAGTTAAATCCCATTTTTAAACGTAGGGGTATTTCGAGGTCATGATCGAAGTCATTGAAAATTTCTGAATTTTGCATTCTGTGATCTCTGCAGTAGATATCCGGCGGATGGAGGCACGTTCTTCCTTGAACGTTGAACGTTGGAGGTTGAAGCCTTTAACAGAGTCGTTTTCTTACATTTGATTTATCTGAACGTGCTAGGTCTTCCGCGGACGCTCTCAATATTGTTTTTCTCGATGTTTTTTATACTAACCCCCTTCGCTCATATGCTCCACCAGACGAAACCACCTCCTTCTAATTTTTTATGCTACCAACAGCTCTTGAATTTCTTTTTATTTATTCATTCTTCACTCGATTTCTACATACGCGCCTGAGTACATAACCGCATTTTGATATTTTACGAATACGGTGAAAGTACTATGGGTTATTTATATATACATGGTCTGATCAAAAAGTATCGCGAATATCGTGTTTTTTCAAAAATTATTTATATATTCATGAATATTTATTTTGTCTTCTTGAAAGTAATTCCCACCACTTGTGCCAACGGTTTTTCCAATCCTCGAAGCACTTCAAAAAATCGTTTTTTGTGATCTTGTTCAGCTCCTTCTTCGATGCCGTCTTTATCTCTTCAATCGTAGCGTAGCGTCGTCCTTTCATGGGCCTCTTCAGTTTCGGGAACAAGAAAAAGTCACAAGGGGCCATATCTGGGGAATACGGTGGCTGCAGCATTATAAGTGTGTTGTTTTTGGCCAAAAATTTGCGTACAAGCAACGTATATTTTACATTATAAATTATAAAACACCGGTAGCCTTCGTAGTCTAGTGAACATGTTCCGAGGTTCCGAGTTCAATTCCCGGTGAGGACAAAATATCAATGAAAACACATAAAATCAATTATTTCGAGCGTAATAATTGGGTGAGTACCTACCCAAGTGGCGAAATAAATCAATGCGACTAATACGCGCGAGAATTGGATGGAATGTTCTTGTGAATGTAAAATAAAGTGTTCATATACGAGTGATATATTACGAAATAGTGATTTAAAGAATAGCGTTAAGTATAATTCGTGTTAAGTGACATTGTATATTGAAAAATGAATTAATCATTAATAAAAAAGTCTTTAATTAATTTTTAGTTTTTTTATTTGTTGCCTCCTGGTAGATAAGTAAAGAACTTGTTTGTAAAATCAATACAATCAATACGGAATCTACCAAAAAAAGAAATTTGTACCATGTAAGATTTATGTGTCAATATAGAAATTTACAGAAATAACGTTTTAATGGTCGGGGTCGTTATTCGTAACAATAATATAAACTTGTAATTAAATGTGCCAACTGTCAGCATGCCGCACGTGAGAAAATCGGGAGCAGCGGGAGTTCAATATAAACGGGTTCGGCAAAACACCAGACTATTACTAAATACTAAACGATTAAACGTGATGAAAGTTACCAAACAAATACGCCATGGTTTCCGTTTCCTCAAATGCGTAGTATATACAAATATCGCATCATATTGTCACGGGACGTGGCTTTGGGAGGCAAACGAAACACTAAAAAAATATTTCAATTTTTTTTAATTTACACAAAGTCACTACAATTGTCACTAAAACAAATATTCCACACATGTCTGTACTAAATTGAGAATATTCCACTCAAAAGTGGGAACTTAGGTACTTCTTCACTGATGGATTATAACTCACTCTTTGGCTATCGTTGTCACTCTAGCAACACTGATTCGACGCATCGGTTACGCTTTTCTATGGTGGAATCGACGCGCTGTCGAACGTCAAAACAATAATGCTCCCCCGCGGCACCCGCTTTGTCTTTTATATAAAACATGTTGGTTTCTCGAATGTTCGAGGACTCGCTTTCCAATTCCAGTATCCTCCTGACTCTTTCAGCGTTTACGGGAGTGCCCCAGACGATTCCATAGTGTTCTAAACGATTCCAGAGTGTTCCATAGACGCTTTGACACTGCGCAATCCTTCTGTTTACAATTTAGTTATAATACGATGGTACGTTCATAGCGATTATTTGATAAACATTTTAAAATCAATATTAATCAGAATCAAAAATTGAGTTGAATACTTGTATTATGTTTTCTTTTTACTCCCTTTCTTTTAACTCGTAGCGTCTGCTTGCCTACTTGTCGTCTTGTCTGCTTATCTGACGAAAAAACTTTGGATCGATTTTTAACCCTTTTCCCGTGTTCCAATCGGGCTGAAACTTTGCAAGTAGACTTGTGGCAACGATCAAAAAGATCTATCAAATTTTTGTTAAAAAAATTAATAATTATAGTATAATTTCGGATTTTTAGAAATTTTAATGGTTTTTTCAAATTGGAATCATTAGAAAAGTTTGATTACTAGCAACGGCGGCCCGATAACGTCGCGGAATATTTTCTAAATATGAATTACTCCGTCGGTATACATAAAAGGTACTTCACTACGAATTTCGAAAATCTAAATTGACTGAAATTTTTTTTATAACTTAATTTAATTTAGAATACGCCAGAATTTTTTTTTTTAAGAAAAATAGAGATGCGAACACGGAATTCGTGTCACATCAATATTATTACTATTTTCAAATTAAGCTTTTTTTTAAGGTTTTTGCTACGAAAATACTACTAACTTGCTTGTTTGGAGTGAGATTCGAACCTGCGACCTTTGGATCACGAGGCGAGAGTCCTAACCACAAGACCAACAAGCTACTATGTTATTTCAATTTTTATTATTAAAACTCCTTTTTACCAGTATTATTCAGAATATTTTTGAGTATGTCCAAAATTTTCAGAACAGAACTGGATTTTTTGTCACAGGGATATATATCACTTACGTTATTTTATATTATTAAATGATATCCCTGTGACAAAAAATCATACTCAAAAGTATTCTGGATTAATGTTGTCCCTGTGATAAAAATTCTGTACTGCGTTTTGAAAAATTTGGTCAAACTCAAAATATTCTGAACCACGATAGATTTTGTCTTCACGAATATGTTTTAATTGTACGAAAAATTACAAATGAGATGATTTTTCTTAAAAAAGATAGCGTGTGCTTCTTCTGGGTATCGGTATTATTTTGACGGAGCATATATTACATTTCTTTCACTTATGATTCACGACTCATTATGCAAACTTCAAATGTCGTATCGTACGTTATTTGTGTAACACTTCACAAAAAAATATTTTCTCGGAAAACGCAATAAATCACTCCTTTTTCCGCCGGCCTCACATTTCTGCTTTTTGCCACTGTTTACGCGTACCCACCTTCGCGACGTCCGCAGCCGACGAGTCGTCGGGCAAATTGTGCGCACGATGTAGAAATGTCATTTGCATCGCGCCGCTTGCGATGAAGATCCCGAGATGAAGTAATATTTTTTGAAGAGGTTGTTCGATGTATTACGCTCGGATTACCGTTTTTCCGCTCTTGAACGGCGTCGGAAGTCGGATTTCTTTTATTTTTTTATTTTTTCTTTTGATGTGACGGAAGAAAATATTTTTAGGCGGGAACGCATTTCCAGCGTTCGATATTTAAGTTTGAATGCTGGAACGTGACGTTCCGCCGGTTCCAGAGTTTAAATTTGAATTTTAGAGCGGTTTTCAGGCGTCCCGTGTTCCATTCATTAAAAACAAATATTATCTTTACAATACCCTATTTCTGTCTATTTACGAATAATTCATTATTGAGAAATATTATTGTTTCGTTTTCATTCATTTAAAAATAACCTTTTCACAAGAAATTCTGATTATTTTAAAACGCTAAGTGATGCAATATTTTCAACAAAGCATTCCAGAATTCTTAAGGGGGGGGGGGGGTAACGTTTTTAATTTTTTTTTTG